>CM059268.1:2571554-2574054 GCA_030347295.1 Setipinna tenuifilis | reverse complement strand
AATCAAGCTGCAGATATGGTAAGAGACGCCAACACCACTGTCACCGTCTCACTGTCACCCCCACTGTCACCGTCTCACCGTCACTGTCATTGTACCCTTCACCGCCGCCACTCCGGAACGCTGTTGCCATCGGCGACATCTGTTCCTGTCCAATCCGTTAGCTCCCAGCTGTGTCTGAGGGGAAGGGTGACGAGGCATTTTCTGTGAGCGTTCGACGCTTCCTGGAAGCACAGTGCTGTTCCTCTGCTGTTTCTCTGCCTCACGCTTTAGAGGCTGTTTAAGGCAGGATGGAGAAATACATCATCAGGGGCTGTAGGAAGTGGCCAGTAGAGGCCAGACTGGAGATGAGGTGGAGACCCTTGGGCCTCTGTCCGACATGTTCACTCATTCACATACATGCATACATAGTGCGCTGCATAGCTTGTGAGATTGTGACATTGTTTTGTTCCCTACATAGGGCACTATATAGTGAGCTAGTAAACATTTCGGATTGAGCCTAAGACTTTGGGCCTTTGGCTTTGGGCCTTGGGCTTTGGGGTTTGGGCTTTGGGCCTTGAGTCTTGGGCCTTATGCCTTGGGCCTCCCCCATAGTGTCAGGGTACATGTTTTGAGCAGTGTTGTGCCGTGTTACGATCGCTGAGATGTTGTCTGGGCAACTTCTTCACTCATATTGGGCAACACTCATATTGGGCTACATCATTAGAGAGCTGGTTGTGATCATCCAGTCAGAATGTTAGGAGCCTGTCATGTTGTTGCCTGGCAACATTGTTAAAAAAACAGCGTGTCATTATGGCGTGTGTCATCACCTTTAGAGGCGTGGGCCAGAGGTGTGAGGGACAGATGCGTAGAGATGGTGACACTGATGGAGAACTCTGCGCACACACAGCTGCTGGGAGAAGGCTTGCTGGAGGTTACACACACACACACGCACACACAGACGCACACACACACACACACACACACACACACACACACACACACACACAGAGTGGCCGTAAACGTCTTGAGGTTAACAGGTAAAAGGCGACTCTGAGGGCCAGGTTAGGCTTGAGTCATTGGCTGCTGCATTGCTCGCTTGACTGGCTGGTGAGGCTCCTGCTAAGCCACTCAGTGCTGGCCTGCGGTGGGCTGTTTCCCCTAACAGTAGCCACTAAAACAGTCTGTGGTTAGTGTGGGTGAGCACTCTAATGAGCCTCTGTGCCCTCGCTCAACCCCTGGTACATGTGCTCTGAGAGCTGCTGTGGTGTGTTCTTTGCCCAGGCCCTTTGTGTCTCTCTTGGGGCAGTCATGGGCTAGTGGCTAAGGGGTCGGACTGGCAGGCAAAGGGTCACAGGTTCAGTGCTCTACATCGGCAGGTCAAGGCCGGATTATCCATAAGGGCCAGTGGCACGGTGCCCAGGGGCCACCAACCATTCACAACCATTTGGGGGGGCACCACATGACAAACTTTAAATATATTTTTTGTAAATTTGTATGTTATTCACTTGAAATTGTTAAATGGCCATACATAACTCGTCATGAACACTAATTTCATAATAACAACAACAATAATAATGATAATATTGAACGGGGGGGGTGGGGCACCTGTGAAGTATAGTGCCCAGGGGCACCACATTGGCTTTATACGGCCCTGGGCAGGCGGGTGGCGGGAGTGAACGACCAGCGCTGTCCTACATCCTGACCTGAGCAAGACACTGTCCCCACATACTGCTCCCCGGGCACCGTTGTCATGGCTGTCCCCTGCTCACACATGTGATGGGTTAAGTGCAGAGGTTGAATTTTATTATGTGTGCTGTGTGATCACAGTGACAAATCACTCACACTCCAATGGGAATCACTGTCTGTCTTGGGCGCTGCTGCCTCCATAGCAGGCAGTGGTGCTGGTAATGACTGACTGTATGGGAGCATATGGTATAGTAGGCCAGTAGCAACAGGTGCTGAGACCTCGAATGCTTTAAGCTGTCCTAGGTAGAGGTAAGATCTTAAGCCCGAGTCCGAGCCCGACCCGATCCGAATTTCGGGCCAGGTCGGGCCTAAAATGTCAATCATTACGTTCGGGTCGGGCCGGGCTTCTCTCTCGCTGACTTTTTAAAAAAATATATAAATGAAATATATGTATATATATGTGTATATATATATGAAATTTCGGGTTTTCTTCGGGCTCGGGCCTGCAAATCAAGTTAATTGGTTGGGTCGGGCTGGATTTTTTAGGCCCGACCTTACCTCTAGTCCTAGGTGATTAAGGTGCTGCATGATCTTCACCAGTGCCGAGGTGTGGGTTGACCAAGACAAGTCTTCTGATAAAACAGCACCTAGGTGTCTGTAGGAGGATACCCTCTTAACCGGCCTGCCATAGATTGTTAGTGGCCTGTGCTGTGGCCTCTGCCTTTCCCTCTCGAAAGTCCACTACCACCTTTTTAGACTTTCTAGATACATTCAAGTCAGACACACACACAGGCGCACACACAGACGCACACACAGACACACACACACACACAGA
>CM059268.1:2544054-2566554 GCA_030347295.1 Setipinna tenuifilis | reverse complement strand
GTGTGTGTGTGTGTGTGTGTGTGTGCGTGGTTTGATTAGTTGTGACATGAATGACAAGAGACAGGTGTCCAAAGAGAGAGGAGAAAAGGTGAGCCCTCCAATATGGCTGCCGTCACCCCTCCAGTCACGTGTTACACTTTTAGACACCACACAAGCTGTGCTCACAGACACTGTCAGCATGGGGCTCGTCTGCCTGGTTTGACTGTGTGTGTGTGTCTGTGTGTGTGTGTGTCTGTGTGTGTGTGTGTCTGTGTGTGCGTGTGTGTCTGTCTGTGTGCGTCTGCCTAGTTTGACTGTGTGTGTGTGTGTGTCTGTGTGTGTGTGTATCTGTGTGTTTTGATTAGTTGTGTTTAGCTTGTCTCTCTGTCAAGTGACTTCATAAAGCTCCATAATCCCTCATGTGCTTGTGTGTTGGTGTGGTTTTAGTTGGCCATAGACTACGGGATCAAGTTCTTGGAGACGAGTGCAAAATCCAGTGTAAATGTCGAAGAAGTAAGTCTGCACCGGATATGATGGAACAATATTTGTATGACCCTGAATAAATATCTGTGACATTTTGATTTTAATAACACCTCTCTGTCTCCTTGCCTCTCTCTTCTCTGTCTGTCTGTCTCCCTCTCTCTGTCTCTTTCTCTCTCTCTCTTCTCTCCTCTCTCTCTCTCTCTCTCTTCCTGTCTTGCTCTGCATTACACTTTGTCTGTCTGTCTCTTTCACTCCCTCTCTCTCTGTCTCTTTCTCTTCTCTCTCTCTGTGTCTCTTTCTGTCTCTCTCTCCCTCTCGCTCTCTCTCTCTCTTCCTGTCTTGCTCTACATTACACTTTCTCTGTCTGTCTCTGTCCCTCCTTCTCTCTCTCTCCTATAGGCCTTTTTCACACTAGCCAGAGACATCATGGCTCGACTCAACAGGAAGATGGTGAGTCTTCTTCACAGTGTTTGATTACAGTCACTTATCTGCTCTTGAAGGTCATGTGTATTTCACAAGCTTCTTAAAATCAAGTTTCACATTATAATGGCAGCTGTTTTATGGACCTTTTCCCAGAAGTACAAACATTGAAGACATCAGCAGAACTGTCTTTATATTATTTTCAAAATTTGAACTTAAAAATTGACAAAATGTGTAATTGTGTTTGTCCATGTCTGTGTGTGACCCAGAATGACGGCAGTCAGGCGGAGAGTGGGGGGCCTGTGAAGATCACGGAGAACAAGTCCAAGAAGAGCAGCTTCTTCAGATGTACTCTCTTGTGAAGGACATTTGACCTTTCACCTTTGCCCTTTGACTGACTGACTGACTGGCAAAACCCTATGCCACTAAAGCATGTAGGTTGGGGGACATCTTTCTCTCTGTCTCTCTTACACACACATACACACACACACACACACATACATACATACACATACACACACATATACACATACACACACACACACAGACACACTCCTTGGGGACCTTAACGAGAGACGGGCGAATTCTTCACTTGCCCAGCGATAGTCGAATGAGACTGGCTCACGTTCCCATAACCAACCAACCAACCAACCAACCAATCAACTCTTCTGCCCCTCCCACTGCCACTCCCCCTCCCCCTGCAACTACCACTCCCATCGACTTCAGCAGCTGCAGAGCATTCAGTAAAGGGCTCCATAGAGTTGGCTCTTCACTCCTAACCACTGGCATGGACATGTGAAGCGTAGCAGCAGCAGTATACTGTAGCTGGTCTGGTCTGGCTGGTCGGATCCATGGCCGGCTACCCCTGGGTCAGCTCTGGTCCCCCGTGTGACACACACACACACACACACACACACCTGTGTTACACACACCTGGACCAGGCCCGACCCAGACTCCGACCCAGACTTCCCCTTCCCCACGGCTTCCACTCGTCTGGACGTCCGAAGAACCCCTCTCTGTTTTTGGGTTTACCGTTTCGCCGGGTTGGGTTTTTTTGTGTAAAAGGCAAAAACTCTCACCGTTTCTCTCTGTCTGTTGGTTGGTTTTCTGCAGTGTGTGACTGTGTTTTGCGTGATTTTTGTACGCGTGTGTTTACAAGTTAGTCTGAGTACCTCTGATGTGCAGTCATTTACTGTTGTTGGAAACACACACACACACACACACACACACACACACACACATACACACACACACATTCACACACACACACACACATTTTTTAAAAAAAAGAAGAAAACAATGATGTACAGCACATCTGTGATGTATGCTTTCTGGGTTGTCTCAAGGTCAGGTATATTTCAACTGTTTGTGTCTTATGATGCATTTCAAGTGTCCTCTTTGTCATTGTGCTTAACCCCTAGTCACTGTATCCCTCCTCACGGGCACATAGCCATGTATAGCACTGTAACGCAACTTGCACTCCTCCGTTTGACAAGTCTCAAATATAGAACGCCACCGCTGCAGTGCATGATGGGTAAATGGACACTCCTCCAAGCCTGTGTGTAGTACACATGCTCCGGACACTGCAGCTGGTCAGCTCTCCGTGTTTGAAGGATACACTTTTTTTTTTTTTACCTTTGTTTTGTTTATTTTATGTTTTGTTTTTATTTTATGTTTTTTTTTTTAAATTACGTGTCTAATGATTGTTGTGCTCTAACATACTGTTAATCTGAATGCTCTGAGGATGTGGTGTGGTGTTGAGGAGAGAGAGAAAAAAGAAAAGAAAAGATGCATGATGTCATTGCATAATGTGGTATTGTTGTTGTTGAAGAGCGTTAGCAGGCATCTAATTTGACATGCATGTAAACAAAGGTGTTTAGGTGCCTATGTGAGCAGCCATGCAGTAACATACAGTAGTAGTCATAGTCATCAGTGGTTGGACTGTTCTCGCAATGATTGTGTTAAGGTTCCCGTTGCTCCAAAGCAGTTTGTGCTTCTTCAGTCACTTATATTGAATGAAGGTATAACGGCAGTTATGTTTAGCGTTTACAGAAACCTCGGCAGCAGTATTATTTTTCACGCTGCACTTTATTAGTGTGTTCGCCGTGTGCAGAGTTTCACAGATGTGTTTTTTCGCAAGAGATTGTGCTTTATCTGTGTGTTTGTGTGTGCGACAGTGTGTCTCTTCTGTGTTTTGTTTTGTTTTCTTTCTTTCTTTTTTAAAAGTATTCATTTTGCCACTGTGTACAGCAAACAAAAAATCATTCCAAGACTGTGAGTGTTGTCTTATGACTGGCTGCTGTTTTGGGCCAGTACGGTCGTTTAATGCGTAGATGTTCCAGAGTTTCGTCTCGATCGTTCGTACACGCGTCTCAAGTCAAGTTTGTGTGTGTGTATGTGGAGATGCAGTGCCTGTACAGAGCTGCTCCTGTGTCCCCCTCCACTAGCCTACAGTAAGCGCCCCAAAGGTCTCCCCCTGGGCGGCCGGTAGCATCCTCTTCAGCAATAACTGGTCCCCAACGAGGACACTGACAGACCCACCGGCTAAAAGTATCGGACAGTTACAGTTAGTTTGTCTTTGGACACACAAGCTCAGCTATGTTGCTGGCTATATTATTGTTACCTACTGGTAGGCGTTCTTTTCTAAAGGGACCCTACTCTTTGACGAATGTCAGTATACAGTATACACTTTTGTTTTGTTGCCATTTTGAAATTGCCGGTTGCACAGACGAGTAACATTAGTTCAGATGGGACCATTGCTATGCATGTGTGTTGGCGTAAACTAGTCACTCTGTGACGGCGAGAACAAGCAGACAGGCGCACCTCTGCATTGTTCCCACCCTTGTAGCCTTGCAACCAATTGGAATACTTAAATACTCATTATGTAGATAACATAATGTACATACTTCTGAATACTGTGTGGACTAAAGTGTAAAAACAGAATGATTTTACCAGTTGTGAACTGTTTTTTCTACCACATGTAACCAAAGTAAAGATTGTATAAAGAGACGCGTGTGTGTGTGTGTGCGTGTGTGTGGGTGTGTGTGCATGTGTGCACTCCTATTCCTTTGGCAAATTACAGGTAACATGACATCCATCATAATAGTAACCATTCATCATCAAAAATCAACATGTCAGAGACTCCTTTAATTCTCACAAACTCTTAATGTCTCATACAGAAGTTTTGCCATGATTAGCAACACATGGGAGGAGTCTAGGTCCTTCTACATGTACCAAAGCACTCACTGCCTAAATGGCAACATAATGCATGGATATAGTTATCTTGAAATATACTCTATGTGGAAATGTGCAGTAATTACGTTATTAAGATATATGATGGATGCTGCATGGGTCTTGGGTCTATTAATGGTGAATACAGGAGAGGAAAGTCTTTGAACTGTTCTTCAGTCTTCAGCTGATCCACTGTCAGGTGAAAATCAAAAACTCCTTAAGAGGAAGTCAACAAGGAGGAGTTTTCGTGCTCTCTCTGTCTATATGTCTTTGTCTCTTATCTCTCTCTGTGTCTTTTTCTCTTACACACACACACACACAAGAGACAAGTGTATATGACAGTAAGACAGTGGTGCCATTTGGTCTTAACCACTAGTGTTTCCTGGCAAGATACAATGACGTTTCATTGAACGTGTTAAGTTACATATAGGAGCCTACATTAGATACATTTCTACTTTTATCTTAGGTTGCATTTCATGCACCCTTTTAGATCATATGAATAGGGCAAAACCAAAGGATAAGTATCTCATTAATATGTGCTGCTAAAGAGCTGAAAGAATAGCCAATGTCACCAAACAAACTGTCTGGTAAAGCAGATGTTTTCTTAAAATCTAAAATGACAATTGTGCGTTATCTCCTGCTATATTATCAGTTTAGTGTAGTTGACTTAACTGTCCAGGTGTGGTAAGTATGTACACCTCTCTCCAGCCACATGAGCACTGAAAATAGCCATCAGCTGCTCTGGGATCCTGTCTTGTTCTAACACAGGTGTATTCTGTGCAATGGCACCCCCTTGTGGCAACAAAATGAACATTACCTCTGTGAGGACTCTGTGTGGACATAAATCCTTCATAAACACTCTGCCCAGCACCTGAATCCAGTTCCCTGTCCCCTGAAAGCCCTACATAAAGTAACCCAAAAGGCCTGATCTTGTCTTGACATAACCGCTGTACACGATGCCCCCTGGCGCCGCCCTTGTGACTACTCCTGTGCCTTCTCCTGCTGTACGGGGGCGTCCCCACATGCCCTCAGGATGTTGCCCTCGCTGGTCGCGCTCTTGGGCTTGTCCGTGGTGCCGTCCAGAGACTTCCTCGGGTGCGAGCTCCAGCTCTTTGACCTCAGGTGTTGAGGGATCCAGCTGCCATCCGTATGCAACCCCACGCCATCCATCTCTCCCCCCGGCCCTGCACCTGTGCCCTGCTGTACCTGCTCGTCCACCTGTCCTTCAGGAGGGGGCGTTGGGAGCCCGCCGTTCTCCTGCAGCTCTGTCTCCACGTCGACACACAACAACATCTGAGAAACCGGGGTGAACGTCGTCCCGGGGTGCACCTTGGAGTCGAGGCGGCCCATCAGGCGGCTCCTCGTGGGGGAGCTGTGGGCGGCGTGCTCCCTCACCGAGCCGTGACTCCTGGCCCAGTGGCCCCAGTCCCCGCCCTCGCCCTCATCGGCCCCTCCCTGCTCGCCAGGGGGGTACAGGATGCAGCTCTTGGCCTTCCTGGCTGCGCTCGGGGACAGCTGCTGCTGCGCCTCAGGCGGGTGTTTGAACGACTTGGACTTGCCAACGGGGTGTGAGACACTAGGCTCCAGTTTGGTTTCCACTGCTGACCCCCCCACCGTCTCCCCTGCTTTTGGCGCCCTCGGCTCCCCCTCATTGGGGTCAAAGATGATGCAACTCTTCACCTTCCTTGCGCTGCTCGGAGACAGCCGGTGTGGTTCCGGGGGGAACGCTCTGAAGGAGCTGGACTTCTCCCGTGGCTGCGAGCGGGGCGACTCTGGTCTAGGCCTTTCCGTCTCCGCCTCTGTCTCTCCTTGCCCTTCTCTCGCTTTCGGGTCTCCCCCCTCCTCTGTCTGATAGAGGATGCAACTCTTGGCCTTCCTGGCGCTGCTCGGAGACAGTCGGTGTGCGTCGGGGGGGAACGCTCTGCAAGAGCTGGACTTCTCCCGTGCGTACATGCGGGGTGACCCCTCTCTAGACCTCTCCCCCTCCCGTGCGTACATGCGGGGCGACCCCTCTCTAGACCTCTCTCCCTCCGTCTCCATCTCCGTCTCCGTCTCTCCTTGCCCTTCTCTCGCTCTCGGATCTTCCCCTTCCTCTGGCTGGTAGATAATGCAGCTCTTGGCCCTTCTCGCCGAGGTGTGGACAATTTTCGGGGCTTCCTGTGAGGGCAACCTCAACGACTTGGATTTCTCCACTGACACGTAGGGGGCCCTCTCTGGGCTGGCCGCCCCCTTCACCGGTGTCCCCGGGTGGTCAGTGGGAGTCCCGGCCGCAGGGCTCTCCTCGGTCTTGCTGGCCGTCTCGCCGCTGGTCTGCTCGCACGGGGAGATGAGGATGTCCACACAGGAGCTGGGCTTCCGGCTCACGCCGCCCCCCCCCGGCTTCACCACGTCCAGCGTGAGCCCGTACTCCTTGCCGGGCCGGTGGGTGGGCGATGCCCCCAGACTGCTCTGCCGCTCCACGTTCAGCTGGTCCATGCGGGCGGCGTCGCGGTCACGGTCCACCTCAAAGTCAAAGTCAAAGTCAAAGTCAGTTTTATTTGTCAATTTCTTCACATGTACTTGACATACAAAGGAATCGAAATTACGTTTCTCACTATCCTATGCGTTTACATAGATGACAACAACAACAACAACAGTAAAGTGCAAGTGCACAAGACAAGACAAATCCTAAGCTAAGTTATTATAAATAAATAAATAAATACAGTGCAGTAGCTTAAGGCTACTTTTACCTAGTGTTGCTAAAACTAAGCCAGGTATGACAAGACAAGACGGCAAGATGAGACAAGACAAGACAAGACCTCCACGGTGCGTCCCTCGAACTCCAGCGCGTAGCGGTACAGGCTGTAGCCGTCGCTGCTGTTGACGCTGCCGTGCCGCAGCAGGCCCGCCTGGTCGCCGCAGAGCGAGGAGGCGTTGGAGCGCGTGCGCTTGAGCTGCGAGTGGTCGATGCCGGCCAGCTTCTCCAGCGCGTCCATCATGCGGCCGTGGATGTCCTCCAGCTGCGCCAGACGCAGGTCCACCGTCTGCAGCGTGGCCTTCATGGTGTTCTCACGCTCGTTCACCTCCTCCAGACGCATGGACATGTCCTCCACCCTGTGCCCAACACAAGGGAGAGCCAGTGGAGCAGTGTGACATGCGGGGACAGACAGGGACATGCAGGGAGACACATGCAGAGACACAGAGACACACGGAGACACACAGGGACACACAGAGACACACAGAGACACACAGGGACATGCAGGGACATGCAGGGACACACATGCAGAGACACACACAGGGACACACAGTGGAGCAGCGTGACACAGAGACACACAGAGACACGCAGGGACATGCAGGGACACACACAGGGACACAGAGAGACACACAGGGACACACGGAGACACACAAAGATACACAGGGACACACAGAGACATGCAGAGACACAGAGACACACAGGGACACACAGGGACATGCAGGGACTCACAGAGCCACACAGAGGGACATGCAGGGATACACAGGGACACACAGGGACACACAGGGACACGCAGGGACACACAGGGACACACAGAGACACACAGGGACATGCAGGAAACACATAGGGACACACAGGGACATGCAGGGACAATAACACAATGAAGAAAAAGAGCACAACATGCAGGGACACATTACATTACACTTAGCTGACACTCTTATCCAGAGCGACTTATTACGGTTATTTAGGTGCAGGGTTTCAGTTACAGTCCCTGGAGCAGTGTGGCGTTAGATGCCTTGCTCAAGGGCACTTCAGCCATGGATACACTAGTTGTATAGACCCCCGTCCCCATTCTTCCTACTGGAATGGGATTTAAACCTGCGATCCCTCCCAAGACCAACTCTCTAACCACTAGGCCACGGATGACAATAACTCTCACAGATGACAATAACTCAATGAAGTAAAAGAGCACAACATCAACACAATAAAATGCAATAAAAAATGTATCAAAAAATATAAATAAGCAGAATTGATTGGATAAGGTACAGTGAACAGATAATGTGCAGTGGACAGTGTACAGTGTACTTAAAATCACATAAAGTGCATAAAGTCATGAGTATGTCATGGCCTGAGACAGCTGGTGTTGTGCAGTGAAATAACATAGGGCAGGACAAATTTCCTGTATCACTCAGTTTAGAAAGGAGTCTTGGAATTGCTACCATATAATACAGTAACATATATTAGGGTTAAGGTAATGGACAAAATTTAAGTAGCCTACACCATAGCGTTCAATTTCATTTTTGTGGGAGCAGATTGGTGTCGTGGACTTTGTTTCTGGATTAACCAGCTGTACCTTTCATGAGTGCCCTAGAAATAGTGTTTGGTATTTATGCAGTAGAATACAACACTATATTTTCTGACCAAAGCAGGACATATAATTCTATACAGTAACATATATTAAGGTTATGTTAATGAATTGAACTTAGAACTGAGATATGAATTTATATAGCATTTAATTCCATTTTTGTAGGAGCAGACTGGTGTGGTGGGCTTTGTTTCTGGATTAACCAGCTGTACCTCTCATGAGTGACTCTGATCGGGTGATTATACACTGTATACGCTGAGGAATCTAGTCATAAAATGTAATTGTAAAAGTGCCCTGGAAATAGTGTTTGGTATGTATGCAATTAAGTACAACACCAAAGTAGCATGTATAATTCTATACAGTAACATATATTAGGGTTAAGGTAATGAACAAAAATTAAATAGCCTGCATCATTAGACAGTGTTTAATTCCATTTTTGTGGGAGCAGACTGGTGTCGTGGAGCAGACTGGTGTCGTGTTTCTGGATAACCAGCTGTACCTTTCATGAGTGACTCTGATGCGCTCATCGTTGGAGGACTGCTGCTCATCGTCCTTCTCCCTGAAGTACTCCTCCACACACTGCTCCTCAAACTCGTACAGGCTCTTCAGCTCCTCCACGTTCAGGATCAGCTCTGTCAGGTACACATGCATTACATTACATTACATTACATTGCATTTGGCAGACGCTTTTATCCAAAGCGACTTACAAAAGAGGACATAAGCAAACAGAGGTGTAAAGGAACACAGAGTAAGTGAAGTGAAAGTGAAAGTGAAAGTCCACCTGGGAAACACCCAACTCCCAGTTGTCATTGTGACACAGCACACACACTGCACACAACGAAATATCATTTATGCCTCACCCGTGCAAGGGGGCAGCTTCCAACAGCGCCCCTAAGCAGACAACCTTTATACACACAGGGAGGTGCATGTGTCTGAATAAGTTTCCCGGGGGAGGGACACAACAGACATATGTGTACTTCCGCATAGGGACAGAGAAACATGCATATTTCAAATTACAGGGGGTACTGGGGGGTACAATACCCCCCTCTCGATCGAGACCCAGCACCCCTCAAAGACACACAAATACCAGGGTTGGGGGGTACCAACATATTATGTAACTAATGTAAAAGGTAGCACCCCCCACAATTGTGGAGGTGTAATTCACACCCTCAAGTTTCAAGTTTGTGCACATTCAACAAAGTCCTGTGACATGGGCTACTTTAATGACATTTTAAACAGTTAGAAACCATACACACATATCTCAAAGTCCATTTGGATGGGTGAGGGATCTAAAAGATATTATCATACAATAAGACAAAAATAAAACCATTTTTTTCCTGTCACCATGAAACATATAGGGTAATAATAGTATCCTGTTGGAGCCATTCAGCTTTTACATCACTTCATGGTGATGACTGTGACATTATGGTGATAATGGTGACTTAGTTATTTATGATACTGATGATTTAGTTATTTCTATTACTATATGTGGATAATTATTATTTAGTTTAGCAATATGGACTACATTTATTATGTATTTGGGTACTGCACCGGTATTTTGGCATAGTTGGGCACTGATGGCTCCTCCCTGCTCTCGCCTATGTAACCGGAGCACAGGTGGCTCAGTAATTGCTTTGAATTTCTGATGGCGGGAGTAGGAAGGGAAACAGTTTTTTGACCGCTTTTGATTTCGACTTATTTCTGGTAATTTCCTTAGTTTGAGAAGAATATGTAACACACTTTGGAGAGAATAAACTCACGGAGAAATAAGAACGCGCGTCTGAACTATAACTTTTAAAGCTCCCGTCAAAGCGCCTCCAGCTGAGGCATAGGAGGCCGCTACATTAAGTCAAAAAACTTCCTGTGGATTAAAACTTTCATGGATTACGGACTGTCGGCTTTGAATTCTCGGACATAAAGGACAAAGCGAATGAAGCTCCTACAACTCTCCGGTCCGTGAGTAACAGTTTATTTCTTGAACCGCTGGACTTGACAAGTGTTTGGAAGAGACAATAACAGTACGGAAGTGATTCATGTTTTCTAAACAAATGGACTTGAAATACGGAAAATAGACTGTGAGACTGCGAAGTACTGTATATTGATCGTGAAAGTGTCTGAAAACAATTATTACGAAAGTGACGCTTATTGCGAAGTGATACGCACAAACACATAACAAACAATCATGACTGAAGAAACATTGAAGGCTCTAACTAAGAGCCGCAGCGGTAAACTAGGATTTTGTACAAAGAAAATGAATGATGTAAAGTATTTGATGGATTCTCATGCAAATGTCGAAACAATTGATGAAAGCCTTGCTGCATTACGAAGAGCGATGAATGAATTTTACGAAGCGCATGTATTTGTTCAAGCGCTAATGTCCGAGGAAGATAAGGAAAGTGATCAGAACGAATGGTATGCGCCTAAGATGGAAGTGTTTGACAGTTTTTGTAAGGAGATGGATGAGTGGAGAAAAGGACAGCCTGGCGCACAGCCAGAAGTTAACCCAGAAGACAGCGTGTCTAAGGCTGGGTCAAAGCCTGCTGGGTCAAAGACGGGGTCGAAAGCCTCGTCAATGTCATTCCTGCGCGCAAAGGCAGCCGCAGACAGAGCCGCGCTCGAAGCCCAAAGGCAAGGAATGAGTTTACAACATCGACTCCAACAGGAAAATGAGCAACTTAGAAGAAAAATGGAGATGGCTGAACATGACACAAAAATTGCAGTGGCTGTAGCAAAGTTACAAGTTTATGAGTCTTATGAATTGGAGTCCAATGAGCAGCTGCAGCTGTCTATTTCACAGGCGCTGCAAGGCGATGCAATGAATGACTATGCTGCGAATTATACGGATAAATCAGTTGTGGTGACAGAGCCATCACCCGTTCAATTTGCAAGCATAAGGACAATTCCTAAAACACCCTTGCAGAGAATCATGAAGGAGGAAGCCGAACAAACAACACGCCCGAAAACAACAACAACAATAATAACAAATAACATGCCCATTCAAGCTGCTGCAAACATTAACATAACTACTGAAGCTCCTCCTGGACAAACAGCAACACAAACCCCATCACCACTGCCAACACTATATCCAAGAACTCCACATGGACAAATAACAACCCAAACACTGTTACAACAATCACCAGTACCCCCACAGGCTCCTGCTATAATGAATATTAATCAGCCTACAGTTAGGAGCCGCAGAATGGGGCAGCCGACTACCCCACAAGATACTGGGACAGGCCTACAGCCGACTGACAGTCAGCCAGCGCAACAAAACCAATCATATAATTCTGCTCAAAATACCACTCAAAATGACTTTGCCAGTTTGTTTATTCAGCATCAAAAATTGACCTCTCTTCCCTCTAGAGATCTGCCTATTTTCAGCGGAGATCTCATCAGCTACTTACCTTTCATTAATGCATTTGAGCATCGTATCGAACGAATGACTGAGAATAACCAAGAGCGGCTGTTCTTCCTTGAGCAGTACACGTCTGGCCAACCTAAAGAACTGGTCCAAAGTTGTCTATATATGGATGCAACATTAGGATATGCAGAGGCAAGGCGTCTACTTGATGAACATTTCGGAGATCCATATCGCCTCAGCACAGCATACATCCAGAAAGCCTTAAACTGGAATGCTTTAAAGGCTGACAATGGCAAAGAACTGCACAGCTATGCGTTATACTTGAGAAGCTGTTGCAATATCATTAACAGCCTGCCTGACATGACAGAACTTGACACACCTTCTAATCTAAAGTTGATTTTGTCAAAGCTGCCATATAAGCTGAGGGAACGATGGAGAACAAAAGCATGTGACATTCAGGAACAAACAAAACGTCGTGCCAGATTCCAGCATATGGTGGAATTCCTTGAAAAACAAGCGAAGGTACTATTAGACCCCGTCTTTGGAACTATTCAGGACTCAGCAGCTAAAACAACTGGGCAAAATAGACCTCCACCAAAGAAAAGCTTTGCAACTACAGTCATGCCAGTGGCGTCCGGGACAACCCAAGCAGGGGGAAGCACAACTGACAGTACATCACAGCGCCTCCCTCAGCCACAGAATCGCCAACGCATAGCCTATAACAATCCATGTTTTTTCTGCAAAGGAGACCACGTCATGGAATCTTGCCACCAGATGGCGCTACAACCACACACGGAAAAGATTGACTTTCTGAGGAATAATGGAATGTGCTTTGCCTGTCTCCTCAAAGGCCATGTCAGCAGTACATGCAATAGGCGCCTGACCTGCCAGATATGTCACAAAAAACATCCGACACTACTGCATATTGAAGGCCCATGGAAGTCTACATCAGCACAGGCCACCAGCTCAAGCAGCCCTATTACGCAATCTGCATGCACAGTCAACACCAATCCAGGCACCATGCCTGAGGATACCGGGGCCGGGGTGTCAGAGTGCAAACTTGCTATCGTACCTGTAAGAGTCAAATCCATTAAAAACAACAAAACCATACTTACCTACGCCTTCCTGGACCCAGGTAGTTCTGCATCCTTCTGCACACCGAAGCTGATGGAGGATCTTCATATACAAGGCAGAAGGACAGAAATCCTGCTTCGAACCATGGGACAGGAAAGGGTTATAAGCACACTGTGGATAAAAGGGCTGGAGGTGAGCAGCTACAATGAGTTCAGTTTCAGACAACTGCCTGAGGTCTTCACACAGGACCGTATCCCAGTCAGCCACGGAAACATTGCCACAGAAGAGGATATACAAAGGTGGCCCTACCTGAAAGATGTTCAACTTCCCACCATCAATGCAGACATTGGTCTGTTGATCGGAGCTAATGCCCCATGGGCGTTAGAGCCTTGGAGTGTCATACACAGCCAAGGGGACGGGCCTTTCGCTGTGAAGACCCGCTTAGGATGGCTCATCAACGGTCCACTGACTGGTGGGGCACCCACGGATGAACATGGTCATCAATGTGTCTCCTCAAACAGGATTTCTGTGGCAAGACTGGAGGAAATTCTCATCAGACAGTTCAACCATGACTTCCCAGAGAGGACATGCCAGGAGCAGGCAGAGCCCTCTTTCGAAGACAAGAAATTCCTACAAATTGCGGATGAATCCACCACAAAGAAAGATGGACATTATGAAATGAGGCTACCATTCCGTGATGACAACATTTACATGCCTAACAATAAACCTGTGGCTGACCTACGGGCTGCTAGCTTAAGGAGAAAGCTCATGAAGAATGAAAAGTTTCGAACAGAGTACACCACCTTCATGAATGCAATGCTTGACAAAGGATATGCTGAGAAGGTGCCTGATGAACAACTGTCTAGGCGTGATGGCAGGCTTTTTTACATACCGCACCATGCGGTCTACCATAAGAAAAAGAAAAAGATCAGAGTCGTATTTGACTGCACTGCATCGTTTCAGGGTACCTCGTTGAACCTCCAATTACTCCAAGGCCCTGACCTGACCAACACTCTCCTGGGGGTTCTCCTCAGGTTCAGACAGGAGCAGGTGGCCATGATGGCTGATATCGAAGGCATGTTCCATCAAGTCCGAGTGCCCAGTAATGATGCAGACTTCTTGCGATTCCTGTGGTGGCCTAATGGCAATATCCATCAGCCTCTCGCCGAGTACAGGATGGTGGTACATCTATTCGGTGCAGTATCCTCACCTAGTTGCGCCAACTACGCCTTGAAGAGAACTGCCAAGGACAATGAGGGCGTGATTAATCCAGATGTGTTGGAGACAATTAGGAGGAATTTTTATGTGGATGATCTCCTCAAATCAGTGGCGTCCGACGAACAGGCCGTACACCTGGTCAGCAGCCTGAAAGCAGTGTGTGCTACTGGAGGCTTCAGACTGACGAGGTGGGTGAGCAGCAGCCAAACCGTGCTTGCTGCAATCCCAGAGGAAGATCGAGCATCCAAGGAGATCAAGGACGTCAATCTAGAAAAGGGTGAGTTGCCTCTAGAGCGTGCCCTAGGTATCCAGTGGAATGTCAGCTCAGACAGCCTATGCTTCAAAATCTCACCGAAGCAGCAGCCATGTACGCGGAGAGGGATTCTCTCCATCGTCAACTCCCTCTATGACCCTCTCGGGTTTCTTACGCCTATGATTCTACCAGCCAAGAGAATCATCCAAGAACTGTGCAGAGCCCAGCTTGGCTGGGACTCAGAGATTCCAGTCTCCTTTGCCAAGAAATGGGAGACCTGGCTTGGAGCGCTAGAGCAACTGGAAGACCTGAACATCAGCAGATGCTACATACCCAAAGACTTTGCCAAAGTATGCCAAGCACAGCTGCACCATTTCTGTGACGCCAGCGAGCTGGGGTATGGCACAGTGAGCTACTTGAGGTTTACAGACTCTGAAGGTCTCACCCATGTGGCATTCATGATGGGGAAAGGACGGGTTACACCACTGAAGCCCATCACCATTCCCAGACTAGAGCTGGCAGCAGCAGTCTTGGCAGTGCGACTCAACAACATGTTGGAGAGAGAACTGGAGCTTACTCTTGAGGCACCAGTCTATTGGACGGACAGCACTGCAGTCATAAAATACATCCGGAATGACACCAGCCGCTTTCAGACATACGTAGCCAACAGAGTGACCACCATCAGAGACCTCTCTGAAAAGTCTCAATGGCGCTATGTAACCAGCAGCCTCAACCCTGCGGATGACGCCTCACGCGGC
Source organism: Setipinna tenuifilis (assembly GCA_030347295.1). Classification (NCBI taxonomy): domain Eukaryota; kingdom Metazoa; phylum Chordata; class Actinopteri; order Clupeiformes; family Engraulidae; genus Setipinna; species Setipinna tenuifilis. The sequence goes on along the minus strand of CM059268.1, from coordinate 2,551,461 downwards.
ATGACTACTGAGGCCTTTCTGAAGTGTGAACAATGGTTTAATGGACCTGACTTTCTAAAGCAGCCTCAACAATCTTGGCCAAAACTTCATGAGACAACGCTCTCTCTTTCTGATGATGACCTGGAAATCAAAAGGACTGTTGCAGTCTTCAGTGCAGCAGCAGATGAAATGTGCGATCCAGTCATCAAGTTCATACGGCACTTCTCCTCCTGGAACCGCTTGAAGAGAGCTACTGCTAGGATGCTGCAATTCAAAGACCTGTTAAAACAGTTAAGCAGGAAAAGAAAGGAAATGTCACTCTACGACCAACAGACACACAACACCGGAAAAGGCATACTTACCTACCAAAATCTGTCAGTCGAGGATCTTGAACACGCTGAAAAGACTCTGCTTCAGTATGTTCAGAAGTATCACTTCCCAGAGGAGATCTCAATACTGGAGAAAGGACAAGCACCTGTCAAGAAGTCCAGCAGACTGCATAAACTTGACCCCATCATTGATGACGGAGTGCTACGAGTAGGTGGTAGATTGAGCAAAACAGCGATGCCGAAAGAGTTCAAACACCCTGCCATTCTGCCTAAAGCCTGCCATGTAACCAAACTACTCATAAGACATGCTCACATCTCAACAGGTCATGGTGGACGAAATCAGACGTTAGCCGAACTCCGCCAGAAATACTGGATACTTCGAGCCAACCTGGCTACACGGCATACCATAGGAAAATGTGTCTTCTGTCGTCGTTGGCACTCTCCACCTGCTGTACAAAAGATGGCAGACCTGCCTTTGAACCGCACCTTACCAGACCACCCTCCCTTTACTTACGTGGGGGTTGATTACTTCGGCCCTATCGAGGCAAAGAGAGGCAGAGCAAAGGTTAAAAGGTATGGAGTCTTGTTCACCTGCCTTGTAAGCAGAGCTGTCCACTTAGAACTGGCACACTCTTTGGACACGGACTCCTGCATTGCTGCTATCAGAAGATTCATGTGTAGAAGGGGCCAGGTCAAGGAGATGATGTCTGATAATGGCACAAACTTTGTAGCCGCAGAACGTGAGTTAAGAGAGGCACTTGCGTGTCTGAATCACAACAAGATCCAGCAAGGCCTATCAAATGAAGGAATCAAATGGTCTTTTAATCCTCCCTTCGGGCCTCACCATGGTGGCGCATGGGAGAGACTCATCAGAACCATCAAAAGAGTCCTCTACTCCACAGTCAGGCAGCAAGTGCTGGATGAAGAGAGCCTGCAGACGGTTTTCTGTGAGATAGAAACGATCCTAAATGATAGACCCCTCACTGTAGTCTCCAACGACGTGAGTGACCCAGAGCCTCTTACACCAAACCATCTGCTCCAACTTAAAGGAAAACCCCTGCTGCCCCCGGGAGTGTTTACAAAGGATGACTGCTATACTAAACGAAGGTGGAGACAGATCCAATACTTAGCTGACTTGTTCTGGAAGCGCTGGGTCAAAGAGTATCTTCCTCTACTGCAAGAAAGACATAAATGGAATGTGGTGAGGAGGAATCTCAAGCCAGATGACATTGTCTTAATTATGGATGAAACATCATCACGTAACTCCTGGCCAATGGGGAGAATAACAGAAATCATCCCAGACAGTAGAGGACATGTTCGACGGGTCAAGATACGAACAGCAAGTAACATTCTGGAAAGACCAATCACAAAGCTGTGCCTTCTTCTGGAGGGCTGACCCCTCTTTTCCACTTTTTGAAGTTTTTCGTACTTTCCCCCTTTTGAGGAATATACTTTTGCCCCTTTTGAGGAATATACTTTTGCCCTTTTTGAGGAAAATACTTTGCTTTTTGCATTTTTGATAATCTTGTCTTGAAAAAAAACAAAAAAAAACAAAAAAAAACAAAAAAAACAAGGGACTTTGTTTTGCTGAAAACCAAGACTATGATAGTGTTTTGTTTATGGACTCTAAAAGTTTGAATTCTACTCTGGCTCCATGTTTATTAATGTAATTGTCAGAGAGTAGACAATTAGGGGCCGGGATGTTGGAGCCATTCAGCTTTTACATCACTTCATGGTGATGACTGTGACATTATGGTGATAATGGTGACTTAGTTATTTATGATACTGATGATTTAGTTATTTCTATTACTATATGTGGATAATTATTATTTAGTTTAGCAATATGGACTACATTTATTATGTATTTGGGTACTGCACCGGTATTTTGGCATAGTTGGGCACTGATGGCTCCTCCCTGCTCTCGCCTATGTAACCGGAGCACAGGTGGCTCAGTAATTGCTTTGAATTTCTGATGGCGGGAGTAGGAAGGGAAACAGTTTTTTGACCGCTTTTGATTTCGACTTATTTCTGGTAATTTCCTTAGTTTGAGAAGAATATGTAACACACTTTGGAGAGAATAAACTCACGGAGAAATAAGAACGCGCGTCTGAACTATAACTTTTAAAGCTCCCGTCAAAGCGCCTCCAGCTGAGGCATAGGAGGCCGCTACATATCCTATACAATAGGATCACAGATCAGTGGTCCATATACTATTCAGTCCTTTGGTACCAAACTAGTGCCTCTTCACTCCCACTTGGCCTCCTAGTGCACTTACTGTATATATAGCCTGCGGGCCTAGGCATCTAACAATTTAGACAAAACAGTTTCAGACTAAAAATCACCAATTTCACTGCTCACCAATGTCCTACCCTACAAAGTATGTCTATGCATATGACAACAAACCATCCTTGGATCCTTGTGTCCTTGTATCCTTGTATTACAGCTGATTGAGAGTCACTCCATTAAGGTGTAGAGCAATAGAGTAACAGCATAGAGCTTTGAGCTGCACTTCCCTCTCTTTGGCAGAAAATAGCCACTTTTTGGTAAAAAGCCTTCCATAGCCACTATGATGTTAATGCAGTATCTGGCAGTATGGGCTTACTGGCAGTGACAGCCATCCACCAGCTTTTGTAAAGTATATATTCCCAAATAAATATAAAATAAACACCTTATTACACTTTTTATATGTATATAACGATAAAACACCTTTATATTAGTTTTGAAAAGGCATTTCAACGCTCTGTCTATCATATCCTATTGATCCCACTTTTATAACATTTCTGTTATATTCTATTTCTGTGTGGCACTTACGCCCCCTGGAGGCCGTTACTCTACACTACACTGTCACACAGCTTGCAGTTCTGTGTTTCCTATGTCTCCCTAGCACACCAGTGAAAAGCTAAATACAGCTGTACACTCAGAGACTCATAGACACATAGACTGTCGTGTTGAAATATTAAGGATATCGATAGAGTCGCTGTCGAGGTTTTACAGCCCTATCAGTAGAGGCCAACTGCTTTGAAATGCCTGGTAACAGGAGCTTTCAGCGGGAACGCGCAAATGGAGTGGAAGTGAGTGGGAAAGAGCTTAGGGACCTCTTGAAAACCGCGGTAAGGGGTCTGTAAGGCAAATCTACTCAGGTTATTTTGTCACGTTTCCTATCTCCTCTTCCTTGGAAATATATACTTTTCGTGGAACTTTATATAAAGGACTGTAGGAAAAGGTGCACATGGCCGGTTAGCTCAGTTGGTTAGAGCGTGGTGCTAATAACGCCAAGGTCGCGGGTTCGATCCCCGTACGGGCCAACTTGTTTTTCCCCTTTTCTTTTGGAGTAAGTCGAGTGTCTATGTATCTTTCTATAAATCAGCCATCTACACATTAGAAGACTCACCCAAGGTAAGTTTATAACAGTCTTCGATGGACACTTTTCACTGAATTTAGATATTATAGTTGATGCCAAAATCCTAATAATTTGTTCCATGTGGTAAAAGTATGGGTGATATTGAAAATGATAAAAAAAAGCTGTAAAAAAACAGTTTCATTTAGCTCAGCTCATACAAAAACATCCAAAATCTTCTAACCTTCTCAAATGCATATGTAGTCATAAGGCAAGGCAACATAACAGGCATAAATAGCCAATGAAGACAGGGTGGTATTAAGCCAATGTGGTGCCCCTGGGCACTATACTTCACTGGTCATTTAACAATTTCAAGTGAATAACATACAAAAGGCTACAGAACAGGCATAAATTGGAGATATGGAGACGCACTGAGGCCCTTGTCCTTCTCGATCCAGCTCTCCCTCCTGCTTCTTGCTCAGCTCACATTAATACACAAGAGCCTTCTCATATGTATTATATGTAATCATAAAGCAAGGCTACATGACAGTGGAGGCAATGGAGACACACTCACAGCTCATATAAATACACACGAGCCTTTTTAAATATGTTATATGTAATATGTTATATATGCCCCTACGGACACAAGCAGGAACTGTCCACAGTGCCTGAACAACCCTCCTGCACCACCAAGATGCAACAAATGCCTTACCTGTGTTCACGCAAGAGCCCGCATCAGTACAGCAGGGCATTGCGTTGCTGTGACTTTGCACTGTTATGACACTACGCCATTCCATTTTTGCATTTAATTACTCCGATGCCATTGGACTGCAAGAAATGCTGTCTTGTTTGTGACCTTGCCAAACTGTAAAGCACTTTGAGCTGCATCTTGTATGTATGAACTGTGCTATACAAGTAAAGGTTATTATTATTATTATTGTTATTATTATAAATAGGGTGATGGAGACCCACTGAGGCCCTTGTCCTTCTCGTCCAGCTCGCCCTCCTGCTTCTTGGTGCAGCGGCAGCAGACCCTCTTGAAGAGGATGTACAGGTGACTGAGGATGATGAGGGGCGGCGGCATGATGGGCCGGTCGTGGAAGGTCATGATCAGCTGGTAGCGCTGGAACTTCCACACCTGGTTGGAGATGGACTTTACCTCGAAAAACGTGTTGCTGTGGAGAGGAAGGAAAATGTGGTGCAAAACTTCAAGGTTAGCATGCATGCTAATCACTAATCAATCTTTCAATATCCCCACATAACAAGCCATAAGCAAACTCCAGTCAGCTCACCCACATTTCTCATAAGCCTACATGTATGGACATGTCTGTTTGTTAGAATATCACTATTTGCAGTCAACTGGAAACCATAGGTTTTTTTTTTTTTACAGGAGGAGGGCCCCCAATAATTGGATGTTTTCAGGGGCCCAGCCCTCTATCTGGGCAGGCCTGATGTAGCCTACTGTCCTGCATGGAGTGGAGCAGTGGTGGTACACATACTCACTGATGGTAAAACACGTTCATTTGTGGACATGGTCCATTGTCCATTTCCCATGGTCCATTTGTGGACATGGTCCAAAAAGAGATGGCCTGATGTAGCCTGCTGTACTGCATGGAGTGGAGCAGTGGTTGTACACATACTCACTGATGGTAAAACACGTTCATTTGTGGACATGGTCCATTGTCCATTTCCATGGTCCATTTGTGGACATGGTCCAAAAAGAGAAAGAGGACGAGGACGGCAAGGAGCATTACCCCCTGCATCTCTGGAGCCTTCCTCACCCCAGTCACGTCTCTCAAATATCCGCACATAACAAGTCTTATCCATCCAGCTGGCGAAGTCCAGCCAGCGAGCTTCACCCAAATCCAACCCTGCCTATCGTTTCTTTCTCATAAGGCTACATGTATGGACATGTCTGTTAGCTGTTGTTTCGTATCACTATTTGCAGTTTTGTTAGGGGGGGAGGGCCCAAATAATTGGATGTTTTCAGGGGCCCAGCCATCTCTCTGAGCCGGCCTGATCCAGCCTACTCTGCTGCATGACCTGTATTACACTCACTGATGATGGCCTAGTGCCGAAACACGTTCGTTTGTGGACATGGTCCAATAAATCAAATCAGTACACGAAAAAGAGAAAGAGAGTGTTTAAACACAGGGTTTAACACATAATTTGGTTTCTCTTTCTCGCACCCGAACAAACGTTTTAATCTTAGACGTGGAGCGCGCCTGTTGAGGCCACCCCACACCGGTTCCGACACAGTGCAGAGCACTGCTCTGCCAACATTCCATTCCATTGGTTTCAATACCACCCCGCACACCAGCACCGAACTCTTCCGATTGAGCTCTCTTTTTGTCAGAGCCGCTGGCTGTTTATCCATGTTCTATTGTGACGAAATTAACCGTTTCTGTAGGTCCATACAATAAGTAAAGGCATAAACAACACCTATGTTAAGGTTATGATATAATCTGACAACTTCTGATAGATTTATTGTCAAAATTAATTTGAAACCCATATAGACTCGAAGACATAGTGACCGTTGATAATCCTTGGAAGACGGTGATTTGAAAAAGACTACTATGACGTCTGCGGCTATACAGTGCGCCGCCAGTGTGCGGGGGTAACCGAAATTGTCGAATTCGAAAGTGCTCCGCAATGCTGTCGGAACCGGTGTTCGGAGGCCTTTGGTCTTTGCTACACACTCACTTGAACACGGCAATGAGAAGGTTGACGAGGAGGATGTTGGCCACCAGCAGGTAGCAGGCCATGATGGCAGGGGTGAGGAAGGCTCCAGGGATGCAGGGGGGAAGCTTCTTGCCGTCCTCATCGTAGATGTTATCTCCACAGGGGGCTTGATTGCAATAGATTATACAATTATATTTGAATGAAAATGTTAAACTTTTAAAAATGTAAACAACACAAAAAATGTAAAATACCCACCACCCCCCAAAAAATAATTAAATAAAGAAAGAAAGAAAATTAAAAATAAATAAAAAAAGATCCAGGCTCTCTACTCACGGTTAATTTCCATTGCGTAGACTGTGCAGCACAATGTCCGGCGCAGCGCAAATGTAGAGGAGATGGAGGCATAAGATGGAGTATCAGAGAGCCCACCACTGAGAGCATAACACGTGTCCGTCATTGAGAGGGTACTCCAGCATCAGTAGTGCTCTTTACAGTATCCAGTAACGCACAGCATGCGTTTAGACTGTGGGGCCCCATGGATACAGTGATTGGTCCAATCAGTGCTGGTGTTCCTCCCAATGAGAGCTAAGGTACGCGGGTGCGAGGGCGTCACTGACTCTGACTTTAATCGGCCGAAGGGTGAATGATCGCCAGCAAGTCGGCACAACACACACACACACACACACACACACACAGGAGCTCACACATCACATGACATAACATAACCCACCACAGTGTGCACAACTGGGGGCAGGTTACAGGTAGTGTTACAGTTTACTGTTTTTTTTGGTATGAATGCGGAATAAATGGAGATGGACTCTGTCTACTTTGTTGTAATACATTACTGATCATAAAATTATATGGTTTGGTTTTATATTGTTGTTGTGTGCTAGCTGCAGTCATTTTACCAGAACAATTCAGACAAACTGTAACCATGCTCATATATCGCAATGTGACCAGTCACAATACTCCCAATGTCCTATGCCCCAACTGCTGATAGGACTGTTGCATTTCTCTGCCAGTAGGGGTCGCCATATCACAATAAAACAGAGCACTGTAAAAAAAAAAAAAGAACTTTTG
>CM059268.1:2536554-2539054 GCA_030347295.1 Setipinna tenuifilis | reverse complement strand
GTGTGTGTGTGTGTGTGTGTGTGTGTTAGTTACCCTGCCGGCTTTGTTGTCCTCCTCCTTCTCCTTCCCGTCCTTGCCCTTGTCCCCGCCCCCATGGTGGCCCACATCGTCCCCCAGCCGGAAGTCCAGCAGCAGGATGGCGGGCGGGAAGATGATCCCAAAGATCACCTACAGGATAGGACACACACACACACACACACACACACACACACACACACACACATATTTATAATAACAGCCAAAAGATCACCTATGGGACATGTTCCTCTGCACCCCCACTGGCCTTGCAGTGGCAGTGCAACAGCCTTTGGGTGGTGATTGGGACTTTGTCAGCTGATCAGTTACACCTGTGTCTGTGTGGCTATAAAAGCCCTTGTCAGTCGCTCCCTGTCTCTCTCCTGGAAGCTCTCACCATGCTCTTTATGTTGCGGTGTACTTTGTGTGGGTACTCATCCCCACAGTTTGGCTTGATTTTAACCTGGGTTATTTATTGTAATTAAAAATTGGTTTATTTTTGTAATACTCTGTTGTCCATCTCCATTTTATGTTGCGGCTTACGAGCCGGGTCGTAACAACACACACACATTTATAATAACAGCCCAAAGATCACCTATGGGCCGCAGGTGTGTGTGTGTGTGTGTGCGCACATCTTGAGGCCCATGCGTAGGGTGCCCATCCACATGTCGGTGAGCAGCATCTGGCTGCAGGTGTGTGTGTGTGTGTGTGTGTGTGTGTGTGTGTGTGTGTGTGTGTGTGTGTGTGTGTATGCACACCTTGAGGCCTGGGTTCTTGCCCATGCGTAGGGTGCCCATCCACATGTCGGTGAGCAGCATCTGGCTGCAGGTGTGTGTGTGTGTGTGTGTGTGTGTGTGTGTGTGTGTGTGTGTGTGTGTGTGTATACACACCTTGAGGCCCGGGTTCTTGCCCATGCGTAGCGTGCCCATCCACATGTCGGTGAGCAGCATCTGGCTGCAGGTGTGTGTGTGTGTGTGTGTGTGTGTGTGTGTGTGTGTGTGTGTGTGTGTGTGTATGCACACCTTGAGGCCCGGGTTCTTGCCCATGCGTAGCGTGCCCATCCACATGTCGGTGAGCAGCATCTGGCTGCAGGTGTGTGCGATGAAGTCTCGGTGCTTGGCGGCCACGGCCAGCTTCAGGCAGGTGGAGTTGCTCCAGTTCTTCAGCTCGTAGGTCAGCAGCTTCATGGCCACCTGCTCGTCATGCTTGTAGGACTGGTCCAGCAGCTCGTACGCCAGCTGACCAAACTCCCTGAGACACACACACACACACACATAGATACAAGCACATACACATACAGTACATGCACGCATGCCACGTACTCACACACGCAAACACACACACACACATACACATACACATACACATACAAACACACAAAACATACATACGCACACACACATAGATAGATACAAGCACATACACATACATGTACTCACACACACACAAACACACACACACACATACACATACAAACACACACACATACACGCACACACACACACACACACACACACAAAACATACATACGCACACACATGCATGCACGCACATACTCACACACACACCCCACACACACACATACACACACAGACCTGATTACATCACGTGAAGTACCTGCAGCTCCGTAACCATAAACCACCATAAACACACGGATTTCTACACACACACTTCCAAAGCAGCTACACACACACAGTACACAGACTACATCAGCAGGGGTGGTGCTACCATTGGGCAAGGTGGGGCAATAGCCCTGGGCCTCAGCCAATGGAGGGCCTCGTCGCCGCATTATGATATTTGTTTTCCTGCACATTTTATTTATCATCAGTTATGAGAGGTGGCCTCTGAATGGTCCTTTCCCCACGGCCTCAGATTTCTTAAAACCGCCCGTGTGCTTGCAGCTCAGTAACCAGACACACACTGATTTCTACACACACATACTTCCAAACCAGCCACACACACACACAGTACACAGACAGTCTTGTCTACACATCTCACTCATTTGGAGTTGTTTGTCCAGGTTCTGGGAGAGGACATGGACTACTTGCAGCTCAGTAACCAAAAACACTGATTTCTACACACACATACTTCCAAACCAGCCACACACACACACACACACACACACACACATTACACAGTACACAGACATTAGTCCTGTCTCCACATCTCACTCACTTGGAGTTGTTGTCCAGGTTCTGTGAGACGTCGTCCACCATCTCGCTGGCGGAGCATTCGTGCGCCATGCCCTTATAGAGCTTACACGCCACCAGCGCCTTCGCCATCGCCTCCTCGCCCCGTTGCCATAGGAACAGCGCCATCTTCTGACGCTTGGTCAGCACCGCCCACACGATCAGCTCGTTGAACGGGTACATGAAGCGGCTGACCTCTGGGTCGTCCATGTCGATCTCCACTTCCTCTTCCTTCTTCTTCTTGGCCTTCTTCTTGCCCTTGGGCCTGGGGTCGTCGTCCTGGCGATGGCCAGATG
>CM059268.1:2516554-2531554 GCA_030347295.1 Setipinna tenuifilis | reverse complement strand
TCAATGACATTAGGTAACTTTTTAGGAGAACTTCTGATCAGGAGGCAACTTTTCTCAATAACCTCATCTGAAAAAATAAGAGCCAATCACGTAGTTGCCCAGTGACATCACTCAGAAAGCTGCCCTGTGTCTCATCACTTAGTTATAGTTGGTAGATATTAATATTGCCTTTATATTGCCCTTATACACATTGATAGATATTGCCCTCATGCCCTTATATCACCCTTATACACATAGTTGGTAGATATTGCCCATATACACCCTGGAACTCTGGAATGCTCCTTGAGTGAATGACTGAATGAATGAATGAATGAATGAATGAATGAATGAACGATCAACTTAACACCTGTGCCAGTTATTATCCAGAGATCAGCTGTCCCTATCTTAGATTAAATTAAGGAAAACTTCAACTCTTTTCTAATCTACCTGCTGTCTATGTAAACCTCAATTCTTATAGTATAAACTTCACTTACAGTCATTATATTTCAATTATATACTCAAATCAGCTATATTTCTATAGCGTGACCTTTAGCATTTATTTGTATTTGTTTTTAGCCAGTTAGCCTTCTCTGTTCTGTGCCCGATGCAAGCACAGATTTCCTTGCTAAGCCAGGCTCTGTGGCCCTGCATGCTCTGCAATGCATCCAATGCAATTAGCCTGCAGGCCAGGCCCAGGCCCAGTCACATGCGATGGATGCTAAATGCGATTAGCCTGGCATGGCCATGCTTTACTGTGCTGGATGGGCCGCGCTCCTGGGACTGAGATATGGAGCGCTAATGAGGTCCACATGGTGTGTACGGAGGGGTCTCGGGTTTGAGACAGTCAAGACAGGCAGATGCAGAATATGGGTGTGTGTGTGCATGTGTGTGTGTTTCTATGCGTGTGTGTATGTGTGTGTGTGTGTCTTTGTGTGTGTATGTGTATGTATGTGTGTGTCTATTAGTGTGTCTATGAATGTGTGTGTGTGTGTGTGTGTGTGTGTGTGTGTGTGTATGTGGGAGGGTCAATGTCAACATCTGTCTCAGTCAGGACACCCACGTCAGCTCTCGGCCAAAAGCAGCCTGTCCTACGCAGGTCAGTAATGAGATTAAGATGGTGTCTGAGACACACACGCAGACCCCTCAATTGGTGCCTGTACTCCATAGATTATGACTCCTGGCTCACAGAGACGCCTCTGAGTGTCCACGCCTGGGGAATGCTGAGCCGGACTGTGGCGGCATTGAGGAAGGAGACAGGCTCGGAGCGCGTGACTCGTTGACACACACACACACACACACACACACACACACACACACACACACACACACATCCAGGATGCTGCATCCGAATATCAGGATGATAATGCACACAGGGCAGCTTTTTGAGCAGTGTTGCTAGGCAACACTACCAACTGATGTTGTTTAGGCACCTGATTTTATGCCACACATTTTTTTTATATCAGGACTGAATTATTTTTTTATCAGGATTCATGAATAAAAATCCTCACACACATTTTCATCAGGACAACCATTCCTGCCATTGTCATCCTATCTGAAAATGAGGAGTTAATGTGATTGCCCAGCACCACTGCTCAAAAAGTTGTCACCTTTAGGGTGATCATCAACAGGAGTGACCCACTGGTATGGCAGGCCAACTCTTCTGCTCTTAAAGCCACGTGACCCACATGTGTAGGACACCATACCAGCCACAGGCTCAGCATCCATCATCCATTGGTGTACCAGCATCCATCAGCTCAGCATCCATCCAGTGTGATTACACTGATGCAGCGATGCACTGAGGCATCTTATGGTGGCTTATGCTGAGAGGCTGTGTGGCCTGTGCTGTGTGCCATTATATTATATTATATTATATTATGTGTGTTAATGTGCCATCAGCCACTGCTTGAGTGCAATCATATCCCTCATAAGCAGAGAAGCCATTAGAGATAGAGAGGGAGATGAGAGATTGAGACAGAGAAAAGGGGTGGGGGGTGGGGGTGTGTTGAGGTAGAGTGTCAGACATTGAGTGGAGAAAGAGAGAGATGTAGAGAGAAACAGAAAGAAAATGCAGAGAGAGATGGGGGTGGGGGTAGAGAGAGAGAGAGAGAGAGAGAGAGAGAGAGAGAGAGAGAGAGAGAGAGAGAGAGATAGAAAGAGAGTTAGAGACAAAGAGAAAGCAAGTGAGGTAGCAGGGATGGGTGTTGTGCCTTTCTCCCTTTGCCACATCTGTGGAGTGCTGACGGGAACGCAGTGTTTGGGTACAGGGAAGCCATTACCATCACCATGGCTGCCTCCTCCCTCCCTCCCTCCTCCTCCTCCCTCCTCCCTCCTCCTCCTCCCTCCTCCCACCTCCCTCTTCCACCACTGCTGCTGTGCTGCAGGGACAGGGCACAGAGGACAGAGAAAGGGACAGGGACGGGGATAGGGACATGACAGAGGACAGGGATAGGGGACAGAGGACAGGGACAGGGACAGGGCCAGGATGGGGACAGGGACATCTGGCAGGGATAGGGACATGACAGGGGACAGGGACAGGTGGCAGCTGCCCTGATCTCCGCAGCCCAGATGCATGGAGCAGGAGAGGAGATAATCTCTCCACTCACACTCATCCATCCAGGGGCATAAGTACTTAACACTTACCATATCACCTCACTCACTCTCACTCTCACATTAACCCCCCACACACACGTGTACACATACACAGACATATACACACACACACACAGACATGCACGCGCACGCACACACACACACACACACACACACACACACACACACACACCCCCTCCCCAGGGCTGAGCTGAAAGACAGGGGTAGTGCCTCTTAGAGGAGGTCTGTCTGTCATGGTGGCGGCGGTGATAAATGGGTGTAAAACACACACAGTAACACACAGCAATGTGGCTCAGAGGCTTTGTAGAGATTGAATGATGCAGCCGGGTTCCAGCTCTGTGTGTGTGTGAGGTGTATTAATGTACTAAACAATGTGTGTCATGAGTGACTGGAGAAAGGTTGGAGATGAATTGACATGAGTGAAATGCACACACGCATGCGCACACACACACACACACACACACACACTTTTTGACCATTGTATGAAAACACTGAAAGGTCAAGATTTGGGTTGAAATATGAAATATGAAATATGAAATATGAAATATGTGTATAAAAACAGGAACACGATGGAAAGCACCTTTATTGACAAATGAGGAAGCACAAAGGACACCAGGGGACCAGTGTGGGGTTTAATGAGGATAAGTTTATTAGGGCACACAGATGAATCCAAACACAGTGATAGCATATGCAAATGCAGTAAACAGCATGGAGGACATATGGGCTATAATATTAAAAGGTATCTTTATGAATGATGCTATGTGTTGTATAGTAATGTGCTGATGGGCTATAATATGTAAAGGTATCTTTATGAATGATGCTATGTGTTGTATAGTAATGTGCTGATGTTACCATTGCCAGTGAGTGACATATTGTCCCTTTGTCATGGCAATTATTGCTGTGTAAAGTAGTAACGTAAGTGTACCAGTGTGTGTGTGTGTGTGTGTGTGCGTGCGTGTGTTTCTGTGTGTGTGTGTGTGTGTGTGTGTGTGTGTGTGTGTGTGTTTTACTCACTAGCTCGCGTTTCTTCATGCACTCCATGACCATGAGCAGGATCTGCTGGGACTGGCTCTTGTTGTAGTTGAAGGTCTTCTGGATGGTCACCAGCAGCTGGTCTCTGGCATCCTCAGTGATCAACCTGGGAGAGAGCATCAATAGCTAACGTTTAACATGCTTGTGTGTTTGTGTGTGTGTGTGTGTGTGTGTGTGTGTGTGTGTCTTAAAACATTCCTTTTTTGTGTGTGTGAGGACATGTGTGTGTATGTATGTGTGTGTGTGTGTGTGTGTGTGAGAGAGTGTGTGTGTGTCTGTCTGTCTGTCTGTCTGTCTGTCTGTCTGTGTGTCTGTCTGTCTGCACGTGTGTGTGTGTGTGTGTGTGTGTGTGTGTGTGTGTGTGTGTGTGTGTGTGTGTGTGTCTGTAGAGTATGTGTGTATAATAGGACACTATTCTCACCCTCCCTCCTCGGTGTACTTGTGTGCGTAGGAGACGATGTCTGAGGCCCTCCCGCTGCCGTCACACACCACCACGGGCACGGGAGGATCCTCTCTCAGGCTCTCCAGCACGATGGAGATCACGTTAGGACCCCCCTCCACGATCAGACACACCAGAGGCACGCCCTGGCCCAGACCTGCAAACACAGGGACACACACGCACACCAATACACACACACACACACACACACACACACACACACACACACACACACACACACACACACACACATACTCAGGTAGGTTAGGCTCTTAAAGTAGGCCCATAAGTTAGCAGCAGAATACAGCCAAAGAAATGATGAGTTGGGTTCCATTTTTTTAAAGACTTTGGATAAAAACATTGACTAAACCAGACAAACTTAATGAAACTTGATGAAAATACATGCATTTATGTTGATTACTGTGAGTTGCTATCTACAGGTATCTAAATACACAGATGCATATGTAAACATACACACATTATCATATGACTATGAGGGCTGACGTTTTGCAGCAATGGGTCAATGGGTTAGTAGCAAATGCCCCCTCAGGCCCACGGTGACATGGCCTGGTGTGGCGTGGCCTGCTGTAGCATGGAGTGGCATGAGGTGGCGTGGTGTGACGAGAAGTGTCAGGATGGGACGTGAGTGGTGACAGCTGAGCCTCCCTTTGCTGTCCCTGCCTTATCAGGAACTCCAGGCATAGGATGACAAAGGGAAACCCACAGGTCACAGCTAGAGCAGTCTGTGTGTGTGTGTGTGTCCGCTGGTGTCCACAGGTCACAGCAAGAATGGTGTGTGTGTGTCCACGGTTGTCCACAGGTGACAGCTAGAATGCTGTGTCTAAGGCTGTCCTAAGCTCACAGCTAGAATTTTATTTTTCTATTTTTCTTGCATTTATTGTTTATTACTGTGCCAGCTCACCATAACAAATTTCTAGTACAGTCCTTGTACCTGGCAATACAGCAGATCCTGATGCTTCAGGATTAAAGGTAGAGTACAGTGCTGTCTGTCCACACAGCTGACACAAGTATCTCACCAGCAGGAGCCAAGATCCAAAAACCATGGAAACCAAGAACCATGGAAACCAAGAACCATGGAACCAAGAACCATGGAACCAAGGCTAAGACCGGTTCAGGCTCAGCCAGAAAACTTAACCCCTCGTGGCCCAGCAGAGCAAACCGCATTCTCCCATCTCTGAATATGGGTGTGTGTGTGCATGTGTGTGTGTTTGTGCATGCGTGTGTGTTTGTGCATGCGTGTATGTGTGTGTGTGTGTGTGTCTTTGTGTGTGTATGTGTATGTATGTGTGTGTGTGTGTGTGTGTGTGTGTGTGTGTGTGTGTGTGTGTGTGTGTGTGTGTGCGTGTGTGTGTATGTGGGAGGGTCAATGTCAACATCTGTCTCAGTCAGGACACCCACGTCAGCTCTTGGCCATCTCTGCAGTGGCTGCTGTTTGTGAAGTCCAAACCCCATCCATCTTGTGTGTTTAAAAAAAAGGAGCCTGATCAGGTCAGCTGAGCTTGTGACCGCATCTGGCATATGTTTTTTATCCAGAAGTGCTCCGATTCAGCTAGCTAAAAGGGAATTTCTGGGAATTTTCTGAGCTTTCTGGGAATTTAACCCACATCTTTTAATCTTTCTACTGGTCAGCTACCTCCTGAGCTGTGAGCACTTACACTTTAGACATCATTAGTGGCCTTAATGTGTGCCCCAGCCCCTTGATGCGCTAAGCTGGCCTGATAAGTCTCTTACAGGAGTGGTGGGTGGTGGTGGTCTCCGTGGATGGTGTGTGAGTGGGTGGGGTAGAGGGGTAGGGGTAGCTCACTTACGGGTGTTAATCTATGCAGAGAGATGTGCTTATCCAGCGGATAGGTCTCTTACAGGAGTGTTGTGTGGCTGGGTGGTGGTGTATGGGTTGATGGTGTATGGGTGTGAGTGGGTGTTTGGGGTGTGTGTGTGTGTGTGTGTCACTTACGGGTGTTGATCTTCTGCAGAGAGATGTGCTTCTCCAGCTGCCTGCGTAGCTTGACCTCGGCCCCGTACTTGCCGCAGGTGCCGTTGTCGGCCAGGATGAAGTGGGAGTGGCTGTTGTTGAGCACGGCCAGCTTGCTCAGGGGGTTGGACATGGCCTGGTACGGCTTCGTCACCTGCAGGGACACACAGGGGAGGGAGGGGAATAACAAGGGACAAGTCAAGTCAAGTCAAGTCTGTTTATTTTTATATAGCACATTTAACAACAGAAGTTGACCCAAAGTGATTTTCAGACAAAGGTAGGGCGCCGCTAGAAATTGTGGGCCCCCGTGAAAAAAATTTATTTTGGGCCCCCACCCCAACCATGTCATAGTCCTCTGTGGGCCCCTGTGAAGCCCTGGGCCCTCTTCATTGTCCTGATCTACCCTTTTCCTTATATTATAGGCTCTCGTCTGTCTATAACTCTAACTGAGTTGTCTGTATCAAGAGGTTTGTTATTTTATTTTTTAAATACACAAATTCTCCCACACTTACATCTTTGCCAATCAGGTCCTCCTTGTTTTCCAGGATGCCCCAGGGAGCAATGCCGATGGCACACACCTTTCCTCTGGACTTAGAGGAGTGGTCTCTCAAGGCATCGCCCACATGTCGAATCACACCTGAAACACACACACACACACGCCCACACAGACACACACACGCACACACACACGCACACGCACACGCACACACGCACGCATGCACACACACACACACACACACACACGCACACACAAACATGAGCAATGTGAAAGGTCAGTGCTGGTATGTTTGTCCCTGTGGATTTCTACATGGCTTAAGTAATGTCATAATCCATATGCTGTTTTCCATATCTCCATCTCACACATTACCAGCGCTGGGAGATTAAGCCTCGAGAGGCATCAGAGGTTAAATGACGCTAGGAATTCTGGGACATTAACATGTAATTTTACCCAGAGCTTTATCTGTTAACAAACTATGAGGCTTAATCATTTTTTCAATGGATATTGCAGATACTGAGTTACCATACATACAACTACATACACAATATGAATATTTATATGAAATATTCACATTATATAAAATATGTAACCACAGAGGGTGGATTATGGTGCTGCACCTCTGAAAATCCCACACCTGTCAGTGGCCCCCCACCGACCCCCCCCCACCCCCGCACTCATGACCCTTGACCCCGAGCTCACTCACCTGTGCTGACCCCGCCGGTGAAGATCCAGGCTCCGGTGGTGACGGCGGCCTTGATGAGGCCCTTGCCGAACACCTGCTTGAGTTTGGGCTGCATGTCGAAGTTCTGCAGGCCGCCGTGGACCGAGATGAGCAGCGTGGGGAGCTCCAGCTGCCACTCCTTCACCATCAGGTGCAGCAGGCTGTCCGGCTTACTGTCGTGGGACACACGGATGTACTGCAGAGAGGGAGAGAGAATAGAATAGAGTAGAATAGAATAGAATAGAATAGAGCAGAACAGAATAGAATAGAATAGAGTAGAACAGAATAGAACAGAATAGAATAGAATAGAATAGAATAGAACAGAACAGAACAGAATAGAATAGAATAGAATAGAATGCCTTTTACTGTTACTGTACACATGTACAATGAAATTAAAAGCAGCTCCTTCTCCAGTGCAGACATGATGAATGTAGAATATTTACAAAGTAGAGTTATCCACACTCATCAGAGAATGTGTGTGCACTTGTGTGCGTGTCTCTATGTACGTATGTCTGTATGCGTGTGTGTGTTTAACTGTGTGTGTGTGTGTGTGTGTGTGTGTGTGTAGGTCTCTGCATACACTCACCATGGCCTTGTTAATGAAGCCCCCCCCCTGGAACTCGATGGTGCCATATGCGTCAGTGGGGAAGGTCTGTGTGTGCTTCAGCATGGTCCACTTCTCCTGGGGGGGCTCCACCTGCACCACCTGCTGCTGGCTGCCATCCTCCGGGGGTTTGGGGGGGGCCGCAGGGGGGATGGCCACATGCTGGGCCACCAGCTGACCACAGTAGCACCTGGGGGGTGAGGCAGAGAGAGATGCATTATGGGTAAGAGGTCGTTCAGACAACACAACACACAACACAACACACAACACAACACACAACACAATAGAAATGTTCTGTAATGACAATGACAGTAGAATTTCATGCTACATGTCTGTCTGTGATCAGGAGGTGTTTAGTAAACAGTGTTGTGTTTAGTGTAGGGTATGAAATGATCTCTTGAAGCAGCCAAACAAATGAGCTGTATTGCCTGTGGTGATTATGGTCTAATCACACTAGATAGATATAGTAAGACCAAACACATGCCTGCTAGTGCTTAGCATCGCCCACTAAAGGCTACCTGTGAGACGTGGGCTTCTCTGGTCAGAGGAAATTGCCCTTGATCCAGTTTTATATTCCAGTAAAGGGCCATAGCAATCTCTTATGTAACTTCATTAATGGCCTATGCTGCCTATGGCCATAGCTTGTGTGTGATGTGTGATGTGTGTTGTGTGTTGTGGCACACTAATGTTGTGTTGCTCATGTTGTGGGTTTTTTTTTCCTCTGCATCGTATATTGTTTGACGTATGTAGGCCGTCTCTTGTCCCCCTTTCATCACCGCCGGTCTTTCACCACTCTCTCTCTCTCTCTTTCTGCCCTCTCTCTCTCTCTCACTCTGTCTCGCTCTCTCTTTCCCTTTTGTTGTATGTCTGTCTGTGTGTCTCTCTCTGTCATTTTCTTGCCATTTATCCACTACTCTCTATTTCTCTCTTTCTCTGTCTGTCTCTCTCTCTTTCTCTTTCATTATATGTCTGCCTGTGTGTGTCTGTCCCTCATTTCCTTGTCATTTATCCACTGTTCTCTCTCTGTCTCTCTCTCTCTCCTCATTAACATGTGCCTGCGCTCTCTCATCTGCGGCCATCTTGGCACCCCTCCACCTCCCAGTCTGTGGCTGTGCTGCTGGGCCATGCTGCCCTGACACTCCTGGGCTCAGAGGGGCTACAGGGACACTCGTCATAGGGTGCTCTTTCTGTCTGTCACTCTGACCGGCTGTCTGTCTGAGGGGACACTATGGGGACCCTTCTGCGCTCGGAGGGGCTACAGGGACACTCGTCATCAGGCCTCAGGCTGGTCTTTCTGTCTGTCACTCTGACTGGCTGGTTTACCGTCTCTCTCGGTCATTCCATACATCCATCCATCCATCTCTCTCTCTCTGTCTTTGTCTTTCTCGCTCACTCTGCAACCCTCATTCACTTTCTAACTTTGTAGCTTTCATTCTCTCAATTTTCCTTTTCTCCAACTGTTCTCTCTTTATTACTTCCTTTTTCTCTTTCTAACTCTTTTGTCTCTCTCTATTTCTCTCCCCCCACCCCTCTCTCTCTTTCTTCCCCTCTCCCTCTCTCTCTCCCTGCCCCCCTGTCTCCCTCTCTGTCTAGGCCTCTCTCCCTCTCCCTCTCTCTCTCCCTCTCTCTCTCCCTCTCTCTCTCTCTCTCCCTCTCCCTCCCTCCCTCTCTCTCCCCTATCTCTCTCCCTGCCCCCCTGTCTCCCTCTCTGTCTAGGCCTCTCTCCCTCTCCCTCTCTCTCTCCCTCTCTCTCTCCCTCTCTCTCTCTCTCTCCCTCTCCCTCCCTCCCTCTCTCTCTCTCTCTCTCCCTGCCCCCCTGTCCCCCTCTCTGTCTAGCCCTCTCACTTGGCTGCTGTCCTCTCTGCAGGTGGCTCTGCTGTGATGTGTGTGTGTGTGTGTGTGTGTGTGTGTGTGTGTTCAGTGTGTGTGTGTGTGTGTGTGTGTGTGTGTGTGTGTTTAGTGTGTGTGTGTTCAGTGTGTGTGTGTGTGTGTGTGTTTGTGTGTGTGTTAGGCTAGAATGATTTAGTGTGTGCTCTAACCTGGTTGGGTCCTTGGTGGGGTAGATGTAGATGCATTCTCTCTTCTGGAAGCTTCTCTCAATCCATGCTCTGTGAGCCTGAAAGAATGCAAAGAAGAAAATACTCTATTAGTCTGAACAATGGCACTAGTCTCGACTGTGTGTTGCTGTAAAATACCAGGCTAACCCCTGCTATATGTTGAGCTAAAAAGCAGACCTAGGAGCAATCATCAAGGAGTTACTACATTTCTACTACATCTGTTTACAAGGCAGCGCTGGCACCACACGGCAAAAAAAGCCCATTTTATCTGCCCTGTGGTGGCAGACTTTATGTCCAACGTGTAATATCAATTACTGCAAGAATTCAGCTTTTAGACGCACCAGTTTGGCCGCTGGTGAAAGCCTCTTACTGGGCAGGAGCTTAGAGTCAGATTTAGAGTGAGCATGGCTGGCTGCTGCAGCACACTGGCCAAAGCCTACTAGCATACTTAAGGCAGAAACATACACACACACACACTGATGGACCGCTATGGAAAACACCATGGTCCACCAGGTCGAGAGAAAGCAATTACAGTAGGAATGTGTGAATCAGAAGGTATTACATGACAGATATCCATACAGAATATAAATAAATTAAATAAATCAAGGAATCAGAAAAAAAAAACTTAATTTCATTTCACAAAAACCTTCAACCATTCAAACAAAGACAACCATTTAATTTCACTTCCTCATTTGTGGATGAGGGAGTCATAGCCCATCGTCAGTGACGGTACCCCAGTTGACAATGAGAGCGAGAGTCACGTCTCTGAGCACTGAGGTGTGTCCCCGCTGGGATGCCTATTGTGCGTGCCCCCCCGCCCCCCCCACCGCCCCCCCCCCCCCCCCCCACACCAGGGGACATCCTAACAGCGGCGGGACCAGAGACAGCGGAGACGCGGGGGGGTCACATGATGAAAGGGAAGGGGGTCGCTGAGCCAAGGGAGGCCGTTGACCACATCCAGAGCGAGCGCTCTGTTTTCCGCGAGGTTATTAGTGCGCGTCAAATTAGAACCCTGGATCGGATCGGTTCTGCTCCGTGGCCAATGTCCTCCTTTTCCTCAGAACCCTGAGGTAGAGGCCGCGGAACTCACACACACACACACACACACACACACACACACACACACACACACACACACACACACACATACACAGAAAAACCGGCTCTTTTGAACCGACATGTCAAATTGTGGCATGTGAAGAGTTTTTGATCAGGCTGCTGTGCCAGGCCCAAAATAAGCTGAGGCTGAGGGGAGATGGCGTCTGAAGCTTCTGTAATGGGGCCCAGTACTAATTATCACCACAGCTTTTTCAAGCAGAACTCTCCAGGAAGTTTTGGAAGAGTGAGTGCTGAGTGCGGTGAGCAGTGCTGTGAAAGGCCCTATTAAAAATGCCATTCTACTCACGACTAAATCCTTTAAAACATCTTGGTGTTTAAGATTTAAAATGAAGTTAAGTAAGAAGACTTCGGTGACTTACCGGATTATTTTTTTTAAAGAGAAAGTTTTTCTTTTTTAAACTTAATATCCATTGCATAGAATTGTACTTGTGAATGATTTTCTTTTGTTAGATATCAACATTCTTAGAATTTTCTAAAAACTTAAAAGACAAAGTTTAGTATCATAGATTTTTTAAATAATGTATAATTCTGGAAATAATATAGCCAAATAATGTGCAGAATTTAAACAAGCAAACACTTTTTAACCAACCGAATCAACAGGTGTCCAAATCAAAAATTTTCTGACCATCATAGTAATACGCAGTTTCTCAGTATAAAAAAAAATCTAACAATCATAGTAATTCGCAGTTTCTCAGTATGAAAAGGTTTGCAAAAATAAAAAAAAATAAAAAAAATAACCTTCCATACCTGGACAGCATGGTTCAAACCCCAAAAATGACCACCATTCTCAGCGGTGCCTAAAATGCACCAACTACACGAAACAAAATTCAGAAACAGAAGCCAAGCAGACGAAGTCACTGCTAAGACAAGACCCTCAGCATCTCAGACACCACTGGTGGTTCAGAGGCAAAAGATCCGATCCACTCTCTCACAAACCCTAGAAACCGCACATGAGACCCAGTGTGGCGCTCACCACTGCCTGTGCCCAGCTAGCTGAAGCGGGGAGGGCACCAGTCCTACCTGCTGTGCTGTGCTGTGCTGCTCTGTGCTGTGCTGCTCTGTGCTGTGCTGTGCTGCGCTGCGCTGTGCTGTGTGTCCAGGGGTCAGTCAAGGCACGCCTAGGCTTGATCCCCAGCTTCTTGGGTGAGGCAGGGGGCCCAAGCAGAGCAAAGGGCCAAGGCTGCAGCGACCAGCCGACTGAGACCCGCCTGCCCCTCTCTCCCTCTCTCTCTCCCTCTCTCTCCCGGCCGCCCGCCGTCCTCCGGAGCCCCGCTGTCCCCCTGTGGAGCAGTGCTGGTAGGGGTGCTTCCTCTCTCCTGGTGCTCCGGAGCTCAGTGAATCCCACAAGACATGAAACTTGATGACTTTATGAGGGGCCGTTCATATGATGAGCATGTGAGCCGGCCCTTTGTTCGCCGCGGGTCCCATGACTCCAGTTCAGGGTAATCCTTTTGGGAGTCCCATGACCCTGCCTGCCTCCCCTGCCTCCCCTTCCCCTGCCCCTGCCCCTGCCCCTGCCCCTGCCCACAGGGTGTTTTCATCCACCGCTGAAACAAGGCACAACAAATCCACTTTGATAGCCTCCCCCTCTTAATCTCCCAATTTCTACCCAAACCCCCTTTCTTTCTTTCTCGCTCGCTCCCGCTTTCTCATTCTCACTCGCTCGCTCGCTCTTTTTCTCTATCTCCCTCTTCTCTTCTCTCCTCTCTATCTATCTCTCTCTTTTTCTGGGCTCACTTGTCTGAGCTGACTGGCCTGGCTTTTCCCGTAAGGGATAGCCAGGGATGGGGGGGTGGGTTGGTGGTGGTGGGGTGAAAGTGGGGTTTGCTGTGCACCCCCAAAAAGACATAGGGAGGAAATCCAATTCGAGTTAAAAAAAAGGAAAAAAAAAAAGAAAAGAAGAAAAATGAGGGCAACAATGAGAGGACTTTTAATTTGAAAGTGTCACCCCCTTCCAAGCTCTTTGATTTAAAGCCCATTTGCATAATTGGGAGAATTGGACGCAGAAATCCCTTTTGAAAGGGGCCTTGTTAAGACGTGACTGGACTCCAGTTGGGGGCAAGGTCAGCACACGCTAATTGCAGTTAATCTTTATTTCCAGCCTCCATGTTCTGCCGCGCAAAACGCTTCAGACGGAGACAGAGACGGAGACAGAGACAGAGACTTGTCCCGAGTCGAGAGGGGGCTCCGCGAAATCTCAGCTCAAGCAAAGAAGACGACTCCTCAAAACGACTCCTCGAAACAGCTTTCCTCTCTCGCCAACGATGATGCCTGGGTAACGGGAGCTAGTTCTGGCTTGATTTGATTTTCAGTGATGAACTACTGTTCGGCAGTACATCAGTAAGACAGAAGAAGAAAAACGTAAAAAAGCGAGGAATGCAGAGTTTATCTGGAACCTGTGCTGGCTGAGTCATTTCCACTCACATCAGGTTGAGCAGGCAGAGGCCTTCCCTTCCCGTCAAGACCACATGACAACTATGCTATTCAGTTCATTGTTCTCATAAGACTTTTAGCTTGTGTGGCTTTCATTTAATAAAAAGAAATTGTTTCCACACCTTGAACACACAATGAACACTTTTTTTTAGCAGCACCACTAAACTCAGGATGTGGCATTTGATGTTAACTTGTGGCTGACATGTTGCTTAAACAGAGGACCTAGAATGTTTGAGGGGTCTGAACTCCTCTCCTCTCATGCAGGAGCTGGGCTTACATAACTCTCCCTGAGTCCAAGCCAGGGCAGTGCTTGTCTGGATCAGTCTGGGCTCTGTTTTGGGCTTTGCCACATTTGCTGGGTCAAGCATTCAGATATGAAGCATACACGCCTAAAATGATAGCCAATCTGCGGCGCTTGCCTTTTATGGTCGCCGCCGCTGCCGGG
The DNA here is from genome assembly GCA_030347295.1 of Setipinna tenuifilis. Lineage (NCBI taxonomy): Eukaryota > Metazoa > Chordata > Actinopteri > Clupeiformes > Engraulidae > Setipinna > Setipinna tenuifilis. Next base: position 2,517,623 of record CM059268.1, on the reverse strand, counting down.
GCAATGGTACAGCTTTCAGCGAGGGAGGAAGAATGAAAGAAAGAAAGAAAGAAAGAAAGAAAGAAAGAAAGAAAGAAAGAAAAGAGCAGGCTATAGATGAACGGATGAAGGAGGGGAAGGGAAGGGTGGAAAGACAAGGCACGGGAAATGTTTTCCCCTCCTCCTCCCCCTACTCCTCTCCCTCCTCCTCCTCCTCCTCCTCCCCCTCCTCCTCTTCCTCCTCCTCCTCTTCCTCCTCCTCCCCCCCTCCTCCTCCTCCTCTGCATCACACGCCTGCTCGGCAGGGCGACGTTAGCAGAGCGCACGTGTTCCAAACCTAATTACGGTCGGGCGAAAACAAAAGAGCCCTGCACTCGCCATTGAGACAGTGTGACGCATGTATTTGGGCCCACCTAAACTCATTACCTGCCACAATTAAAGCCCCAATCCTACCAGAAGCCACCACACTGGTTAGACTTTCCACTGCACAAGGTAAAGTCTCTCTCTCTTTTTTTTTCTTTTTTTTTTTTTTTGAGGTGGAGAGTTTTACAGTCTCAAAGAAAGATCCGATTTTGTTGCGTCAAGTGAATTAACAGGTCTTACCAGAAGCCTGGCAACAATACACATCATTCAGTGGCTCAGAGATCCGGAACGTTCACCCAGCAACACAGGGCTACAAACAAACCTACTTGCACCACATGCAACACAATAGGATTTCCCTCTTAACGTGAAAACAGATTAAAATGTAATATTCTTTCTTACTGCTATGTGGAAAACTACTGTTCATTTTCACTAATTTGAAACAAGAGAGCAGGCCTGCTGCACCACCGCCTAGTAGAATGGCAAAAGATATGTTCATTACCTATTACCAGCAGTGAGTCTCGGTGACCAAGTCACAGCTGTGCTCCTGCATACCGCAATTTCTCCAGGAGTAAACAACCCTTCTGGAAAGTAATGGCACGAACAATCGGCAGCTATTTTGCCATGCCCCAAGTGTATTTCACGAGATACGCCACCATGTGTCAGGGCCAGCGGTGACTCAGGGGCAGAAAGGATGTGACATTTTTAGCAAACGCATCAGCAGGCGCCG
>CM059268.1:2491554-2511554 GCA_030347295.1 Setipinna tenuifilis | reverse complement strand
ATGGGGGGGTTGTTAGCATTCCCTGTGTGGGAAGTTGTTTACAAGCAGCTGGCGGGCTGCTGTGGCCTAATTAAGAAGGGCAAGATGGGATGGCACATGGGTGTTTGGGGTTATGGCAGACACACAGACACACACATGCAGACACACAGACACACAGACACAGACACACACACACACACACACAGCCACACACACACACACACACGCACACACACACAGTGGAAGGGCATGTGAGCATCTGCTGGAGTTGTGGACAGTCTGCACGCTGTCTGCCACAGAGGAGCATCCCATCCCATGATGCCAGGCCAGGGTAGAGCAGGACACACAGGGCCAGGGCAGAGCAGGGCCAGGGATAAGGGTAAGGCCAGGGCCAGGGCCAGGCCAGGGTAAGGTCTATTCCCACACATGTCTGGATGGGGGCCTTATGAGCTCACCCAGGAGGGTAATACTTATTTCGGAGCCATTAAGAAAGCAAAGGACATGGGAGGATAAATTAGGAGAGAGATAGAGTGAGAGAGTAGTGTAGAGGAGAAAGGTGTATGTGTGTATGTGTGTGTGTATGAGAGAGAGAGAGAGAGAGAGAGAGAGAGAGAGACAGAGAGAGAGAGAGAGAGAGAGAGAGAGAGAGAGAGAGCAGAAGGGAGATGTGTGATTGAGTGTGGTGTTATGGTTGTGTTTGAGCAGAAGATAGTGATAAAAATGAGTAAATGGGTGAGTGAGTATGGTAAGGTTAATAATGAAGGTACTAGAGGCAGAAAAGGGTGAATGCATTTGGGAATGAGAGAAAGACAGAAAGAGAGAGAGAGAGGAAAAAGAAAGACAGAAAGAGAAAGAGAGTGAGAAAAGGAGAGACGGGGGAAAATGTTTTATTGAATGTGTGCTTATGGGTGTAATGGGAGACGGAGATATGAAGGATTAGGGAGTGAGCCCGTTGGTCATAAACAGAGAGGCAAAAAAAACTGTATGTGTTTGGGGAGAGAAAGAGAGAGAAAAAGACAGAGAGAAAGAGAAAGAGATAGAAAAAGACAGAGAGAGAGAAAAAAGAGAGAAAAAGACAGAGAGAGAGAGAGAAAGCGATAGAAAAGACAGAGAGAGAGAGAGAAAGAGATAGAAAAAGACAGAGAGAGAGAAAAAAGAGAGAAAAAGACAGAGAGAGAGAGAGAAAGCGATAGAAAAGACAGAGAGAGAGAGAGAAAGAGATAGAAAAAGACAGAGAGAGAAAAAAGAGATAGAAAAAGACAGAGAGAGAGAGGAAGAACAGGCTGAACAGGAGAGTGAGACAGCGAGGAAGGATGTTTGTACAAGAGGGATTAGTTGGAGAGAGAGCATGCTTGAGAGTGTAGTCATGTGTGTGGAGAGTTTGCTTCACACATTCTTGGAAGGCATGAAATGGCTCTCAGCAGGGCCCTCTAGCCTTGCCTGCTACTCCACACTCATCCCCACCTCCACCCATGTAAGCCTGAGCAAGTTCCGCCAGGAAGACTCTAATATCACAGAAGCGCATATTGGCTCTGGCCGCTCAGTGGCTGCGACCTGGTCTAACTCACCTCTTCTGCTGCTTCAGGTGCTGACATAATCAAAGTCTCCTCCTCCCTCCCAACCACCATCACCAGTTTGGTCCCTAGCCTGCCTATGCACCTGGGGGTGATTCCAGTCCCAACTACACGGCAATGGCAGGATCTTCCGGATCCATTGATGCAAGACCTGGGCTGATGACTGGTCTTACGCCAAAGAATATCTATTTCCTGCTGAACCATTGTTAAAATCTGTTTATATTAAATAGCTTAAATCATACTCCTCTCTCTTTTCAGAGTCTTTCTGGCTGAACTGACATTACACAGCACACTCAACTCCCACGGACCCTCACTGCAGAGCTCGACCAGTGACTTCTGCTCTGGTCATTCCTACTCCTGTGCCTCATCCCCACCTCCAGCCTCATCCCCACCTACCAGTCTTGACATTACACAACACACTCAACCCCCACAGACCCCTGCAGGGCTTGTCCAGGGACTCCTAGTTCTGCTCCTGCTCCGATGTCTTCTTGTCCAGCCTTACCCCCATTTTCAGCCCTGACATTACACAACACACTCAGCTCCCACTCACCCACTCTAGCCTTGCCTCATTCCCACCTCCAGCCTCATGCCCACCTTCCAGACCTGACACTACACAGCACACTCCACTCCCACACACCCTCACTGGAGGGCTCGTCCAGTGACTCCTGCTCCTCTTGCCTCATCCCCACTTCCAGCGCTCACAGTACACAACACACTCAAGTCCCACAGACCCCCTCTAGCCTTTCCTTCTGCTCCACACTCACCCCCACTTTCAGCCCTGACACTACACAGCACACTCCACTCCCACTCACTGCAGGGCTGGGTGACTCTGACAGGCCTTTAGCAGGTTTTAGGTCCTGTCCACACGGGAACGTTTAAGGTAGAAAGTGTGCTTCTAACAAAGTGGAAATCTAACATGCATAAATGATACTTGATTATGCCAAATGTTAACCTGCTGCTCTTTTATATTTCTCTGCTGTCAAAGATTAGCTTCACCCCCACCTCCAGCCCTGACATTACACAACACACTCCACTCCCACAGACCCCTGCAGGGCTCGTCTGGGGACTCGGACAGCGTTTTAGCAGGTTTTAAGGCCTGTCCACACGGAAACGTTTTTAGGTCGAAACGGTAAAGTATTTTATCGGCCACATGGTTTTGTCCACATGCTGCTGGCGTTCTGGGTGCCCTGAAACGATGTTCTTTGAGGAATGTGTGAGAGAAAGAGTGTGCCTCTAACACATGGGAAATCTAGGCTAACATGCATAAATAATAATTCACTATCCCAAATGTTAACCTGCTGCTCTTTTATATTTCTCGCTGTCAAAGATTATGTATAATTCATCTTTCGGGGAGGGTGGTGTGTGATAAACTGATGTGGTTGCCATGCCTTAGCCCACCAAAGGTCACTACACAGAGTCACTATGGGCCCTGGGCAAAAAATCTTTTTGTGTCGATGATCGAAAAGCAGGATTATGGGGGCTGTTGCATCGACTGCGTAACAATTGATACTTGCAGATTTAGAGGTATCAATTATTTAAGAGTCTACATTACATTACATTACACAATGCCTAATTTCATAATGGCTAAAATCAGCAGGATGAAATGCAGACAGGTGTAATCCTGTCCAATGTGTCCAAAGGTAAAAGTCAAATTAAATGCTGGAGTAGGCTGTGGGGTTATGCAACTGTAGTTGGGAATTAGATGTTTGTAATCCCCATCTTCTACATTAGGGTTGACTGTAGCCAGGTCTGGGTCTAAATGTTTCTCTCTCGTCCCACCGCCACAACAAAACACTCCACTCCACCGAGTCCCTAACAAAACACTCCACTCCACCGAGTCCTTAACACATCATTATGAAATCCCAAAATCCCCCCAAACACACCGCTCTGGATTTAAACTCTAATCATTTCTGCAGATTTAATCTGTTCACGCAATTATATCCTTTAAAAAATGATTTTGTTTCACTGAAATAACAAAGGATGCTCCACTGCAATGTGAAGCTCAAGGAACGTTAGATGATTTGAGTGGACACTGATATGTTATCTGGGAAGCTATAGCTAGGTTTTTTTCATTGTGAACAAAAACGCATTTAAAAAAAAAAAAACAACGCTGAAAGGCACTTTTGAATAAAACCCCTCTTGATGAGCAGAATAAAGGATCCACTATGCCACGCTGGTGACTATTTCTGTTACCAATGTCATGCTCTGAAATGGCCTGGGATATTTTTGCACTCAGAAGACTCAGAAGTCTGGCAAACGAGTAAAAAGGCATAAAGTCACAGTCACATGCACAGATCTCTGAAGCTATTCTTACCCGTCACTTTCAGGAAAAGCATATAGTTTTTGATATTCACTAATTTCACTGCATGTCCTACTCTACCCGGTATGTCTATGCAAGTGACAATAAAACACCCTTGTATCCCTTGTATCCCTTGTATCCTTGATATTACAACACAAAGCAAAACAGGGGCCAAATTACATTACATTGCATTTGGCAGACGCTTTTATCCAAAGCGACCTACAGAAAAGGACATAAGCAACAGAGGTGTAGAAGGACACAGAGTAGGGGCACAACAGACATCTGTACTTCTGCATAGGGACAGAGAGAGAGAGGGAGTTGGTTTAGTGGTTGTTAGTGATGATAGTTTTGTTAGGAGGGGAAGCAATCTCGGAAGAGAAGGGTTTTTACAAGCTTTTTAAAGATAGGGAGGGATGTTGCTGTTCTTGTCGCAAATGCATCACCAAATAACTATTTTATCCACACAAAAGCTACACCTCCCTAACCAGACACATCCTGCTGCTGAGGTCCACACTTGTTGCGGATCTCATGACCACGGCCGGCTCTAATTCTATTTAGTCTTTAGACTTTAACGATCCCACCACAAGGGGAAGGGCCGAATGCTCGGGGTCAAAGTACACATTCTTTCTCTAGGGACTAATCCAAAATGTTCACTCGTGCACTATATCAGCGAATACACACTGGGAGTTAATGTCCCAGTGTTCAGCAAAAGTGTTTATTTAAGAGTAAGATTAAGATTTAACATTACACTGCAAAAAGTTGATTTAACTGTAAAGGAGTTAAATATGTAAGGGGGAGTGTCAAATTAACACCAGAAAGATTGCGACAAAATAAACACTGCCATAGTGTTAAAACTGACTCTTTCAGAGTTGATGAACACTATAGAATTTACTGTGTATATAGTGAATCAGTGAATGTGACGGACACACTATAGAGTGTCTTAAACAGTAAATGAGTGTACATTTTGGACAGACGCACTCCTGTCCCCGACCATCAGTGCGTGTGTCACAAAGCCAGAGTGTTGCCGTCCCTTCCTCACAAAGCCAGCGTGTTACATTGCATTGCATTTGGCAAACGCTTATATCCAAAGCGACTTACAAAAAGGAGGACATAAGCTGATAGAGGTGTAAAGGAATACAGAGTAACACAGACTACCTTTATACATACAAGGAGATGCATGTGCCTGAATAAGTTTCCCAGAGCAGGGACACTACAGACACACATACTCCCCACATGGGGACAGAGTAAGAGAAAGAGAGAGTTGGTTTAGTGCTATAGTGTCGCCTTGCTCAACAGCTCTCAGGGTGCTGTGACTGTGAGTGAGTGCGTAAACTGTTAATGACATGAGCGCGAACGGTGAGCGTTGAGCGTTGAGCGCTGAGGGTAAAGAATAAAAGCACCCAGCACTAATCTGCTGCAGCTGCAGATCCGCTCCCATGATGCCCCATCAGGCAGGATTAGGGACCAGGGACCATGCTACGGTGGCCCAGAGGTATCATGCCGGCTACTTTGCTTTTGCTCCCTATAAGTACATTCCTACAGTAAGTACAATCTCTCTGACTTTCTCTACAGTGCTCATCATTTCATAGCACCTCACCCTTCTAAATGCTGTTTTTCTTGTTTTTTTTTTCATTTATTTCATCTTTCTCACTCTTTCCTTTCTTTACCCCTTATCCCCCTCCTCTCTGTCCTTGTCCATCTCCCCTCAGCGACAGAGTTGTTCAGAAAGTAAAAACCCTGCCACATTTTCCTTCTAATACAGGTGACTTCCCTGAGTAGCTGATCTACCTGTCTTGAGTGTTCATTATGATCAGCTGATTCAGACCTGGTTGAATCAAAATGGTGGCAGGGTTTTACTTTCTGAACTGGGGATTGACACCTCTGCTCCCCGATGTGTGTCTGTTACAGCAGACAGGGCAGAGCTAGTTTGTCTCATTACATTACATTGCATTTGGCAGATGCTTTTATCCAAAGCGACTTACAATAGGAGGACATAGGCTGACAGAGGTGTAGAGGAACACAGAGTAAGCAGACTATTTTTATACATACAGGGAGGTACATGACGCCTGAATAAGTTTCCCGGAGCAGGGACACTACAGACACACATACTCCCCACATGGGGACAGAGTAAGAGAGAGTTGGTTTAGTGATTCTCATGCTATGTATGTCCCTGTATATGCCTTGTGCTTGTCTTTTCCTTGTTCTTATGATGTAATACACAGATGTGCTAGGGGTCGGGACGTCAGCATCCAATCACTGATGATGAACAGCACCAGTGCACAGGTATCTCATCACCTTAAAAGGTGTCCATCTCTCCAAAGGCAATCTATTAGTTTGGATTTGATAAGGCCAACACAGCTGTCCTCCTGCGCTGGGCTGTGCTGTGCTGTGCTATGCGGTGGAGACTAGGCACAGAGACGCTTCTGGAAGTTATTTGCCCTATGAAAAATAAAACTTCAGAGCCCCATTATAATGATAATAATAATTATTATAATAATAATAATAATAATAATAATAATAATAATAATAATGTTAACAGTGTCGTTAAAGTCTCCTCCGTGTTAAATATTGAAACTATATCAACAAGAGGATTCATGTAAAGAATTATTAGAACCTTCATTTTATCTTACTTCATTTTCAACTTTGCATTCATTGTTTTCTTCATTCTAAGTCACCATATGATTACTGGGCCAACTGTCTGTACGTATATTTAACTCTATGAGCCAAGTCTTGCCTGTTGTGTGCTGTTTGTTTGTGCCAATAAACATAATGTACAAAAAAAACCCTTGAGATGGAAACGTCCAGTTACGGCATGGAAAGGAGAGCAATAAGGAGGAATCTTAATAATAAGATTATTAAGCAATAATAAGAAACGTCATCTAAGAAAAGGGCTTCCTGTGAATGCCGGACCCTTAGAAACATTTCCCCCTCTGGCGAGTGACACCCCTGGTTAGGTCACATGACTCTCGTCATGAGGGGGGACCATGTGCTTTGGTGCCTCTGTCACACCCCCCCCCCCTCCACACACACACACACACACACACACACACACACACACACACACACACACACACACACCCACTGTCTACAGCGACAGCAGAAAACAGCCACTGGGCATACATGAGGCACTCAGACCATGGCCTATGCATTTAACACACAGAGCCAGGCTTTTGAAGGGCAAGTTCTGTGCTTTTAAATCTCATATCTGTTACAATGACAGTAGACTGGACACTTTAAATCTCAGCACCGTTTATGGAAAACACAACAAAATGGTTTAATGAATTGTTTTGTTGTCCAAAACAGAATAAAAAATATGACGCACTCAGACGATGGTCTATGCATTCATCACACAGAGCCTAGGTTTTAGATGGCAGGTTCAGTGCTTTTAAACTTCATATCGCACATAAACTTTCAGCACAGTTTATGGTTCAACACAACAAAATGGTTTAATTAATTGTTTTGTTGTCCACAACCAAAATTAAAAAAAATACAGTGTATGAATGATTCCTGGTGTATTAGGTATTGTAATATGTTACAATACGCTTTAGGTAACTCCCATTTTTCCTGCCGGTCACTGTGTTGGTGACATGTTTTGTTCCCATGGAACTAAGTGTGATTTCATAACTACATTTCAGCCAAACATTACAATGCTCCAGCGTATTTAGTGCAATCAAGCCAAACCAAACCTGTTATTCAGGCCTCACGTCGTATTTATGGAACACATTAAAGACGGGACAGAGTTATTTCGAGGCAGTAGAAAAAAAAGACATACTCCTAAATGACTTTCTCAGATCCATAGCAATAGCAGGTGTTAAGCTTGCAATTTCTCTTTTTACAGTCTCGTGTTATTGAGCCTAAACCAAACACAGAGTGCAATGGCAGATGTTGTAAGGGTTCACTAAGCAAAGCACTTTTTCCAAATGAAAGATATTTTCCAGAACCCTGACCATTGTCAAACCAGGAGCTTAAGTGCATGTTTATAAGGATGTCTAAATGTAAGAATGACATTGTCTCTGTTGCCTTCATTCAGGATATTAAATGCACTTAAATACAATACAGAGATCTGAAATGTAGACACATAACTAATTATTATTTTCCCTTAAACTATTTTAATGTATTTAAGGTGTAATGAGTCATTTTCAGTGCATCCTTTTTTGTTTTACTAACAAACAACAGAGTTAATCTAAAAGAATAACTAAACCCAGTTTCCCAGTGGGCCATCTTCTGTCAATGTACAAAGTTTAGTCAAATCCAGGACCATGTCCAGGACTCGACCACAGCCCCTCTTCGTTACTGGGGAGCACAGGTCTGTAGTAGCGGTCAGATGGTGAAACCAGAGTAAGTAAAACACTGCTGCAAAGGTGCTGTGCATCACTTATAAAACACAACACTGAGTGGGCATACTGGGCATGGATCATGGTGTGAATCTAATTTAACTTAACAATGTTTAAAGAAAAAAAAAAGCACAATAATTTTAGATACCTTTTGTTATGTCTTCAAACACAGATGACACAATAGCATGATAATAATAATAATAATAATAATAATAATAATAACAATCACCATCTCCATTACAAGAATGTGTTTGAAGGACCTTTCAGGTTAGATGTGATCTCAAGTATTGCCCCATGTGTTTCAGTATTATGCTCTATCATTATGCTCCAGCTCATCACACAACCTGAGCAACCTGAGGTGTACACGTCACCTAGGCCCAGACTTGACACTTTTCTGATACACGTGCTCCTTTTTTATGCTGTAAACCACTTTTGATAAAAGCATCTGCCTACCATATACATGTTATGAGCTTAATCTTATGCATACCAATGTAATGTAAACTTTATCCACTGTTATGCATCCTATAAACATGTAAGTTTAATGTACCTCCTGCATATTCAAGATGTAAACAGAAACTCGTATGCTTTCATAACAAGTGACCTGTTGCTAGTTGGAGCACTTAGCTAACTGTTGCTAACTGTAAAACAGCAGATGGGGTCTCCAAAACTACAAACTTTAAGTACTACACAGTACACACCAGCTGCAGTCTGGTTTCACAAAGTTAGTGATTAACATGGACATATTTTTTTGGCACATTTGACACATTATTCTGGTCTGAATTACGACACTTGATCATTGCTCTCATGCTTAGTCTGTGCTTGCCTAGCTAGCTAAGCCGTGCTAACCGTGCACAATCCATTCAGGCCGCTCGTGCTGGTAGCTTTTGGCAGTGAGCTAAGTGAGCTGAGTGAGCGTAGCGTAGCGTTAGCGTTAGCGTAGCGTAGCGTACTCACCCTCTGAGACCCGGACAAGGTGCGGTGGATGGAGCCCCCGCGCTTGAAGGAGCCCTTCTTGGTCCCCGCTGTGCGCTCCATCAGGGCGTCTGGCCAGCGTCTCTCACAGCAGCATGACGGCCGAGCGAAGCCTCTCTGGGATTATCTGCCCTGATGTTGATGTCCGAGCCTCTCAGGGATGGGCAGCTCGCATCAGGGATGGATGGATGGACGGATGGATGGACGGATGGATGGATGGATGGATGCTGTGGGACAGGTCGTGTTGTTGAAAGAGTCAACAGCTGAGAAACGCCAGTGGGAACATCAGAGTTTGCACAGCCTCTGGGATCATCACTCTCTCTCTTTCTCTCTTTCTCTCTGTGTCCCTCTTTTTCTCTCTCTCTCTCTCTCCGCTTGGGAGAAGTGTGGCAGCTCCCTGTCAAACTGACGAGATAGAGGCGTACAGGCAGGGGATAAAAAGTCACTCGACAGCGCGTGCTTGACACATAGACCCCCTTTCTCCCCCCGCCATCATCACTCCCTACCTCCACCCTCCCACCCCCACTCCCATCCCGCCTCGGCTATAATCAGGCTTAATGCCCCCCGCTCAAGGGAGACTGGACACTTTAATGGAGAGAGATTTAATAAATGGTTATTGAAGGTAAATCTACTTTGGTACACCGCGGCCCGAAGTGAAAAAAAAAATGATACGGTGAGATAAAGAGAGAGAGAGAGAGAGAGGAGAAAGAGAGAGAGAGAGAGAGAGAGATGCTTTTAAACATAAAAAGCACTGTAATGTGAGATGTATGAATGTAAAACACTGAGTGAGATGTAGTAGAGAAGAAGAAAAGGAGAGGAGTGGAGTGGAGGAGAGGAGATGAGAGGAAAGGAGAGGAGGAGAGATGAGAGAAGAGGAGAGGAGAGGAGAGGAGATGGAGAGATGAGAGGGGAGGAGAGGAGAGGAGATGGAGAGATGAGAGGGGAGGAGAGGAGAGGAGATGGAGAGATGAGAGGATATGTGCGGCTGGATCTAAGGCTGAGAGAGCCAGTGCGGTCTGACCTAAGCAGATGTTTCAGAGACCCAGGGCCACCTATCTGATCATACTCATCATACTCATCATACTCATCATACTCATCATACTCATCATACTCAGGTCAGGGTGGGAGTAAAGTGCAAGAGAGGGACAGAGACAGTGTGTGTGAGTATGTGTGTGTGTGTGTGTGTGTGTGAGCATGCATGTACATTTGGTGTATGTGTGCAGGCGCGAGCGTGTGTGTGCCTGTGTGTGTGTGTGTGTGTGAAAGAGAGAGAGAGAAGGTGACAGAAATTGTGAGTGTGGTACAGAGAGAATACAGCTACAGGAAGAGAGTGAGGGAGAGTGGCAGAGCAAGAGAGGAGAGGAATAGAGGAAGAGTGAAGAACAACAGAGACTGGGGAGTTTATGGCACTGAAGTGGAATGGAACTGAAGGGGGGACAGACAGACTGAAAGAGTGAATGGCGAAAAACGTGGGAAAGAGAGAAATGACAAAAGATGGAGGGGGGGGGCACACGGTGTGGTGAGAGACAGCAAGAGAGACAGAGAAACAACAGAAAAGAAGAAGGAGAAGCTTTGGAGAAAGGCTAAAAAGAGTGAGGTGAGGAGAGAGTTAAAGAGAAAGGGAAATAGTGTGGCAAGAGACAGCAAGAAAGACAGATAAACGACAGAGAAGAAAAAGAGTGGGCCAGAGAGGTAGGTAGGGGGTCAAGAAAAGAGCCCACATGAAGGATGTCTCAAGGTGACCTCCATGTCTGTGCCGGCCAGGGAGAGCCAGGAGAGAGGCAGCCAGGCAGAGACACTCTGAGCCGGGCTTCCTTCCTGCCACGAGCCCCTGGCCTTCCTGGAGCACGGCTCTTTGTTATTAAAACAAAACTGACACTGAGGCCCTTGACTCCGTGCCATCAGCCGGCGGAGAGCTGACTCGGATGTCTGACTTTCGGAAAACACTCAACAGCTGTGGAGAGATTCGGAACCCGTCCAAAGACTTTGTCACACACACTGCGTTCCATCAAACTCTGTTGGTTGGAAAATCTATTTCCCCTTCGGCTGAATTTGATAGCTCTAAGACAACAATGAAAAAAAAGAATAAGTCTAAATAAAAGAATGGGTTCAATCCCCGTGAACTGTTCTAGGAGACTTATTGTGTCTTCTGGAAATGCACAAACATATTCACGGAAAGCCCATGTGTTTTTGAAGTGCCTGCTGGGATGTTTGTGGTCTCCCATAGAAGGCCACACAGTGGACTGGTACCTCCCCCTAGTGGTCATGTCAGACAACACACCTTTGTAGAACATCCTTATTTTATCTGAGGATACTGACAAGACGGCCAGAAACCGGTTCAAACATATACACTTTGAAGAAGCAAGTATTTATGAGATACAACCACAGTTACCTTAAAAGTGTACTAAAAAGAACACCGTAAAAAACTCCATATTTTTACTTCCCAAGTCAATTTTTTATGTGTCTGCATAATTTATGTAGAAAAAAGGTTGTAGCTTGCCATAAATAAGTCAAAAGTAATTTTCCATGAAAAGATAGCAAGTCCAGTCAGTGGTATAAATTAAGCTTAAATACTTTCTACTAAATTCTTCACTTCCTCTCAATCCCACAGTGTCTGAATTCAGGGAAACATTTGCAGACTTCATAGCGCAGTAGTATTTATTTAAGGTAACACCATCCCTGGGCCCTGCGTGGAAATGGCGCCATGGAAACATACCTTATATGGGCATGGGTCAGTGATCTAAGCACGGAGACGGACAGACAGGGGCACAGACTGGGGCACCTCCTCAGCTGTAAGGCCGTAAGAGGATCAAATATGAGCTAATCCCACTCATACACGTATAGGGCCCAGACACAGACAGGCCCACACATTCCGCTCCACCCTCCACCCTCCAGCCTCCACCATCCAGCCTTCCCCCTCCGCCCTCAACCCTTCACGCTCCAGCCTTCACCCTCCACCCTCCACCCTTCACCCTCCATCTTCCAGCCTTCGCCCTCCACCCTCCACCCTTCACCCTCCAGCCTTTACCCTCCAGCCTCCAGCCTCCACCCTTCACCGCCGAGGGGTAGAGTTGGGTGTGGGCACCCCATCGACCAGCACAGCGCAGCGTGGCCAGACACACAGCAGAGTGGAGGAGCTGAGGGGGTTATGGACGCTGGAAGATAAACATACAGACAGGGTGAGACTGGTATATAGACAGGGCCAGACTCTAATATACAGACAGGGCCAGACTCTGTTATATAGGCAGGACCAGACTGTTATCCAGACAGGGTGAGACTACTTATACATACAGGGTGAGGCTCTGTTACACAGACAGGGTGAGACTATCTTACATAGACAGGGTGAGACTGATATATAGATAGGCCCAGACTCACAGACAGGGTGAGACTATCTTACATAGACAGGGTGAGACTGCTATATAGATAGGCCAGACTGTGGTATACAGACAGGGTGAGACACAGAAACACTGGGGGTGGCAACAAAAGGACAGAACAGGCACAACACAACATGCCATTTAGGAATTCAGTTCTGTCGGGGGCGTCTTTGAAAGGAAGTGTGTCTGTGTGTGTGAGGGAAATCCTTTTTCTGCCTGGCTGTCTGCCAACTTTCACTTTGTCTGTCTCTGTCTCTGTCTCTTTACGTTGTCTTTCTTTCTTTCTTTAGCCATCACCCTCCCTCCCTCCCTCCCTCCCTCCCTCCTAGCCTCCTTTCTGAGGGCTGACTAGGCTGAGTCAGAATCGTTGCACATTTAGCAAGCTGCTATGCTGCGAACTACTTCACACCTGTGGCGGATAGGATACATTTAATATGCAAAAGCATATGTAAGCACTCTTTAGACACACACACACACACACACACACACACACACACACACACACACACACTCACATACAGAGAGAGAGGGAGAATGACACAGAAAGAGACACACACACAGAAAAAGAGAAAGAGAAACTCACACACACACACACACACACACACACACACACACACACACACACACACACACACACACACACACACTTCATTCGTCCTATATGCATATATGTCAGATATAAACTTTCTTCACACATAGCATTACACAGGCCATGCACTTTGAATCCAGAAACAATTTGCTATCAATTTCATGCCACATGGCCTACAAGTAAAAGTGTCTGTGATAAAAACCTACATAGCACATTCTAATACTGATATGGTAATTCAAACTGATTTACATGCTAACAAGAAGTGTTAAGAAAAGACAGTGTAGACAAGTGCGAGACACTTGTTGAAGCACACTGTTACAGCCAAGGTTTGACCATGAGAGTAACACCAATGTGTGTATGTGTGCATGTACTGTATGTGTATGTGTGTGTGTGTGTGTGTGTGTGTGTGCATGCGTGTGCGTGCATGCATGTGTGTGTGTGTATGTGTGTGTGTGTGTGTGTGTGTGTGTGTGTGTGGAAGTGAGTGAGGGCGTGTGTGCGTGTGTGTTGAGAGGAAAGAGATGCGTTACCTGCCTGTCGCTCTGACCCAGGGGAGCTATCGGCATCCCGTGACACCCTGGAGCTACAACTTTGGGTAATCCTTCAGGGACAGAGAGAGAGATGAAGAGAAAGAAAGAGAGAGAGAGTGTATGAGAACGAGAGAGATAGAGAGAGAGGGAGATAAGAGAGGGGGGAGAGAAAGTGAGACAGACCGATGGAGAGACAGCGAGAGAGACAGATGAAAACAGAGAAAGAGAGGGAGATAAGAGAGAGGAGGGGGGAAGTGAGACAGACAGACTGAGAGACAGCAAGAGAGACAGATGAAGAGAGAGAGAGAGAGAGACAGAGAGACAGCAAGAAAGAGAGACAGACGAAGAGAGAGAGAGAGAGAGATAGAGATAAGAGAGGGGGGAGAGAAAGTACGACAGACAGACAGATAGAGGCACAGCGAGAGAGACAGACAGACAGACGATGAGAGAGAGAGAGAGAGGTGCCCCACCCTTTCCCACCCACCCCCCCCACCATGTTGTCCATCCTAACGGGCCGTTGTCCTTCTCAGACGCTCCTCAGCTGCCCGTCCCGTCTCGGTGTCTGTCGATCACACGTCATATCTCCCATCCTACGCAGACACAAATGAGCTTTATGGCGTGCAGATGGTGCCAGTCATCCCCAATGAGAGGCTAACTCACTAATACTCCCTCACTGACAGGACAGGACAGGAGTGTGTGTGTGCATGCGTGCCAGATTGGTCAGTGGCTGGCTGCGTGTGTGTGTCCATCCGTCCGGGTCCGGGCCTGTGTGTGTGCGCTCCTCTAATACAGTGCTGCTGGGGTCCAGGGGCCTGCGTGCGTAACAACAGAGGCTTCCTTCTCATTTCTTTTTTTTTTTTTGGGGGGGGGGGGGGGAGTCCTAGCGGGGAGGGGTCCCTGGCCAGGAGCCGTGTGTGTGTGTGTGTGTGTGTGTGTGTGTGGAGGGGTGGGGTGGGGGGCACCATATATGCTCAGGCCTGTCTAAATAACATAAACGCCAGAGAGCTTAGGTTTATTATTCGAAACAGGTTATGTTTGTGCAGTGGCGCTACATTTTTCCTGATATTGGAAGTGAATGGGGTTGTGGTGTGGAGTAGGCTACTGTGTGTGTGAGAGTGAGAGTGGTCTGAGTGTGTGTGTGAGTGAGTGAATGAGGGAGTTCACTTGTGCCAGCGTGGTGCCACAGGGTGACAAGTTGTCAAATTTATGAACTGAAACTGAATACAAGCAGGGCGCTTTTTCAGAAGTGCGGGCTAACGGCGTCTGTTGACATTGCTGAGATTTTGTGCGTGATATCGCCTTTCAAAAATGCATCGAAACTCAATGCCGCCACCTGGAAACCAAAGCGGCTACCAGTGCCCCTAGCTTAGCCCAAACAGACTAACGTGCCATGAAGAACAAGGAACCAAGTGTTTAGCTTTCTTTGTCCTCACCAAAGGTTTTAAAACCTATCTAAACCACCGGAGAACCACCGGGGAACCCGATACACATGACAGGCATCATGTGACTGTCACCATCACGCATGGAGATGGATTTTTTTTCTCGTTTTGAGCTTTGCAAATATTTTGTTTTCTACGTGGAAACCGACGTCCCTTTCCCTCCCACACACCAGGCACTACAGTGTTGTTTAAGAAATTAATACCCCCAGAAATCCGAGATTATCTGAAACACATGTGAGTAGAAAAACAATAAGGCCTTTGGTGAGGCTTTTTTTTAAGGCGTTTCCTCACAGAAAGCAGTCTGTGTATAGAGTGATATATTGAACCATATTAGCTTCTATGCCTTAGATCCCAATAAATAATTCAATATATTCAAGAGTTTTTGGACCTCTTTGCTTCAGATATGCTTCCTGAATAAATTCAAGTGATCTGTTCATTTAAATATTTTCTTCTTGTTGAAGAAGATTAAGTAGGCTATTATATTATCCCATATTATTATAGTCCCATTCCAACTAAAATGAGAGAGAGAGAGAGAGAGAGGCAGAGACAGAGACAGAGAGATTGATTTAAAATTCTATTTATTTGAGGCTAATAGTGAGAATGGCCACAAGATGGCGCCAAAATGGTTCCTCGCCCCCCCGCCAGGGACCTATCTTTTAGACAGGATGTTTATGTCTCTTTGCTGTAACCACTCAACTGAAAAACCTATCCGCAAGCGTGTCTGTTTTGACTGAAGCCTGATTGCATGTAGTAGCCTGGCACTCATTCATGTACATGTCACCAGCCATCATTATTTGAAATGTCTCCAGCTTTGAAATGTACTGAAATGCACTGAGATTGAAACTGTGACATGTCAGCTTGATGAGATAATAACACAGTGTGTCACCGGTGAGTGTGTAGTGTGTTGTTTTTGCAGCGGCACGGCTCAGAGTCAAGGTCATGGTTCAGTGGGACTGGCAGCATCGATAGCAACTTTTGCCACTGAAACGGTCAAGGTGACCTTCCTACACCAGGCTGCCTGTCAATATTAGCACCATATCAGGGCCTCCATGTTGCCTCCCTGCGCTGTATGGAGTACACAAGTGGATATTTCTACACAATTTCTACATATGGATATTTCTACACAACTCTATGTCAGTGTTACACTCACAGGCAAGGAGGACTCTGGAGTGCCTCTAGTCCCAGCTGACATTGGAGGGCTCCAGCTCCAGCACTTGCCTCCATCTTGGGTCTGGCCGAGCTTGGGTGTTTACCGAGCGGTTCTCCACACACAGGGCCATAGTAGTACCCTACCGCTGGTAGTTTAGTTGGAGCAGACACGAGACGAGACTATCAACAATGCTCCCTCACACTCGTAGACACATAGATTCTGCCTGCCATGTTTTTGCTAGTTGATAATTTACAAATGATTTTCTCTGGCTGCCATGTTTCATCATGCAGTCAGAGGCGGGATGGGAAGCAGCTGGGAGGCAGGTTAAACTCCTAACCAGCTCCATATGTGTGTGTGTGTGTGTGTGTGTGTGTGTGTGTGTGTGTGTGTGTGTGTGCGTGTGTGTGTGCGGAGCCACGGAGTGTGTGTGGACAAAGGGATTCCAGGAGGTATGTGGAACTTTATCAAGTGTGTAAACACAAACAGTGCAGCTGCCCTCTAGTTCAAGTTCATTGTCACAGGGAGAGAGAGAGAGAGAGAGAGGGAGAGAGGGGAAACAGAGTCCTGGTCCGTTATCTGGGAGCTAAAGAGGTGGGCAAACACTGGTGTATACAGAAAAGGACTTACTTGTGTACGTACACACTCACACACACACACACACACACACACACACACACACACACACACACACACAAACACTGGTGTATACAGAAAAGGACTTACTTGTGTACGTACAGGCAAAGCCACTTGCTCACGAACGCAGACAAAATACACCCCTCCCCCCCCCCCCTCTTGTACAAACACACCCACATGTGCTCATGTGAGCACATGTACACGCGCACACACACAGACATGCTCTCTCACACACACACACTCACACACTCACACACGCACACACACACATGCATATGCACAAACACTATATAAAAACATAACCCACATACTCATTCACTCTTTTCTTCATCAGACACAAAGAAAGTTGAGAGAAGAATGCATCTCATTTTAATTCTATCAGATAGCAGCGACCACACGCACACATACACACACATACACACACATACACACAGACACACACAGACACACACACACACAGGACCCAGACACAGAGAAGCTATACACACAGCAGGTGTCTAGGCTACCTGGGAGCCAGACGCCCCACCTGGTCTCACTATCCTCCACGCCTCTCTTAGACACACACACCCACACACACACACACACACACACACACACACACACACACAAAGACTCACACACTCTCACAGTCCCACAATCGTCCTCAGGCACTTTCACAGTCCTCAGACTGAGCCAGGAGACAAGCGCACACACACACACACACACACACACACACACACAGGAGACAAGCGCGGCGTTGCCTTCAGTGCACACAATAGTGCTGCCGTAAAATCCCCTCACTGGCACGCAACCTCAGCCAGGTGGTGGAGAGAGGGAGAGAGAGAGAGAGGGAGAGGGAGAGAGAGATAGGGGGAGAGAGGGAGAAAGGGAGAGAGAGGGAGAGAAAGGGAGAGAGAGAGAGAGAGAAAGGGAGAGAAAGGGAGAGAGAGAGACGGGGTGGGGGAGAAAGATGGAGAGAGAGGGAGGGGAGGGGGGGGTTAAGAGAGCCTGTTTCCTGGGTAGCTCTCGATCCTGGCTCGGGTCTGCTGGATCGGCGCCAGAGCTGGCCCGCATGTGAGCCATAACTGGGCCAAGAGTTGGCTCCATGTTGGCCTTAGCATTGAAGGTTGTCATCGGCCAAGTGTGTGCACAATTCTTTTTTTTTGTGTGTGCACAAGTTTTCTTTTATGGTGTGTGTAATAACGTGTACACATGAGTCGTGTGGAAGGAATGGGTTACATGTCCGCAGGGGAGTGGTGGGTCAGGGTGTGGGGCGTTTCGTTTTGTTTTGGTTTGTTTTGTTAATGTTTGGTACATAGAGGTCACGGCTGTTGAAAAAACAGGGCACAACTCGTAACACATATTTTGCCCCTAGCACTAAATCCAGAACCCGGGTTAACGTCTCGGTTTGCTCTCTCTCTCTCTCTTTCTCTCTCTGTCTCTCTCTCTCTTTCTGTCCGTCTCTCTCTCTCTTTTCCTCCTTGTGTATCACTGTCTGCCTGCTACCACAGAGCAAGTTGAGGCATGTTGTCCTTGCTCTGTTTTTCAAGAATTTCTGTGTGACTAGAAAGAGCTCTTTGGCGGGCGGGTGGGGGGGGTGGTGTGAGTGACGAACCTGTGCCGCCTGTCAAACGAGTCACTCGCTCGCGTGTGTGCCATCGCCAGGACGCACAGGCGAAACAAAACATTGACGGCACCTTGGAAACTGATATTAACCCAGACAATGCACTTCAGAACCAGTAAATGCGAGCCATTGTTCCATCAGGGTAAAATCGTTCCAGATTAGCCCTGTGCATAGCCTGCTTGTTGGTGCGGCACAGCAGCAATTAGCCATTCTGTTGACGATGACTCAACAGTATACATCGTTTTGTTTTGGTTGTTTTTTTTGTTTTGTTTTTTTTGTCGTTGGGAGAAACTTGTTTGTGTGACCTTGCCAAATTGTAAAGCACTTTGAGCTGCATCTTGTATGTACGAACTGTGCTATACAAGTAAAGGTTATTATTATTATTATTATTGTTTGCTTGTGCTATCAGTACCAGCTACCACACCTTTCCAGCCCTGTGTTTTTCCCTGAGCTGTGCCCTCATCGCAGAGCCCGAGATGGCTTTTGTTTTGATTATTCGACTTGATGCAGTTGTCGTCACGGGCTGCAGCCGAGTCCTGATTTGAACTCGCTGTTCTTCTTCTGCTTTTTTTTGGCTACATTGTTTAGTTGTGAAATACCGGAGACGTGGAAAAGTCTAGGAGCGAGCGAACGAGTGTGTGAGTGTGCGAGCGAGTCAGTGTGTGAGTGTGTGAGCGAGTCAGTGTGTGAGTGTGTGAGTGAGCGGACTCATTAGGGCCTTTTTTAGACCTCACATCTGTTAACATTTCCTCCCACATTCCCTGGCAAATTGAAGACATCAACACTCAGCAATGTTATTGTGTTGTCCAGGATCCGTCTGTGTTTTACAGCACCATTGGTGAGCACAAACAAACACACACACATGCATACCCCCCCCAACACACACATATATACACCCCCCGCACACACACACACACACACACACACCCACATGCACACATGCACATGCACACGCACAGGCACACGCACAGGCACACGCACAGGCACATATACACACATATAAACAAGTAAACATACACACACACACACACTCACATATAAAAATACACACACACTCCCATAGACATGGATGTCTCCGTCCCACTCCCACCCCTCCTCCCCCCTGAAGGAGGGCTTCATGTAGGAAACGTGTCGTTTGGTTTCGTGGCAGAGGGCGTGCAGACAGGGCGCCTCACAGGATTTTCCAGGACGGGGCTCCGCAACAGCTGTTTTTTAGCGTGAGCAAGCGAGCGAGAGAGCGAGAGAGCGGGAGAGCAAGAAAGCGACAGAGCCAGAGAGCGAGAGAGAGAGAGAGAGAGAGGGAGAGAGAGAGCAAGCCTGGCCGGCACAGTACAGCACAAAGCAGCGCAGCGCAGCACAGCACAACAGAGAGCAGCAACAGCAGCAGCGGCACTGCAAGCCCCAACAAAGCCGTAAAAACTCAACAGCGAGGATGAGGATTATGGAGAGGGTTTCCTGGGAAGGGTGAGACAGTAGCGCGGTCTGGCCCACAGCTGTTTCACACATGGCCCAGAGCAGGCCCGG
>CM059268.1:2481554-2484054 GCA_030347295.1 Setipinna tenuifilis | reverse complement strand
GCCGAGACCACAGCGTCACAACGACAGCCGCACAGAGAGAGTCAGCAAAAACTAAGCCCTCCACAGCCTGACATTTGGACGTCCTCTGCAGTGCTCAGCGCTGATGTAATTGCATTTCAACACTTTGTTCCCATTCGCAGTGCATCACCACTCCAGTTGCCCAGACTGGTTGCACTAAAACACTGGAGTGACAAGCTCCTCTCCATCATTCATTTCCACACTGGTAATTACCGTGAAAAAGGCCTAATGATGTACGTGGCCTAGCTTCCAAGGCCCACGGGGATGATATCATGTGCATACTCACAGATTCTAGGATGGGGGGATCACGGCTGCCAACACTCGAACGCGGCTTGGCTTGAGAGTCGGGGAAGGTTGGGGTGGGGGGGTGAGGGGATGTTATGGGGGTTTGTCACGAGGTTTCCAATACGGTGCAGGGCATCAGTATTTGGGGGGAGGGACGGTCTGAAGGGCGGGCCTGGATTGCATGTGTACATTGGGTGTATGATGGTGTGCGAGGTATCCATTCCATTGGAGTTGTGTAAGGTATCCATTCCATTGGAGTTGGCGTCAGTGCTGGGTGTGATCCTCACATGGGGGAGGGGGAGGGGGTGTGGGGTGGTGTGGGGTGACGATGACTAATTTAATGCATGAGAAATAGACTTGGCAGCCCTGGAAAGGCATGTGCATGCTATCAGATACTGGCACAGGGTGAGCACTGTAGGATAATATCATATGCATGCTACAGGGTAACAGAGCTGGACTTAGTCAGCTCTTCAGCTACTGTCTATAGGTTCTCACCCCAGACTACCCCACTCACCTAAAATTCACTTCACATCAGCATGCACTGATGACATTACATTACATTTAGCAGACGGTTTTATCCAAATCGACTTACAAAAAGGAGGACATAAGCTGACAGAGGTGTAGAGGAACACAGAGTAAGCAGACTACCTTTATACATATACGGAGATGCATGTGCCTAAGTAAGTTTCCCAGAGCAGGGACACTACAGACACACATACTCCCCACAATGCCCATGATAATGCCCATGCTTTTAATTTCAAAGCATGTTCTTGAACTTCACTGCAAATTCACTGAACATGTGTACCAGTGTTAGTGTGTTTGTAAAACATAATGGAGAGACCATACTATAAATAGAAAATATCTTTAATGCAAGTTCGGCCATGCCAGGAAAACTCTTAACGTGACACCATTTATTTGTTCACTTGCCTGCTGTCTACATTTGTCCTTACAGGACCCTGTCTCTGCTCTGCTGCATCCACATGCAACTTTTGAAGCTTCTGGAGATATATGTGACTTTCACTTTTCTGTTTTTGCTGAGTCTTTCTGGCTAAGGTAACATTTCAGACGGGGGAGACAGCTCACACAGCATAGGACCCTGGAGAGGGGGCTTAGGGCTGAGGGCACAGCACAGTGTGTGTGTGTGTGTGTGTGCGTGTATGTGTGTGTGTGTGTGTGTGTATGTGTCTGTGTGTGTGTGTGTGTGTATGTGTGTGTGTGCATGTGTGTGTGTGTGTGTGTGTGTGTGTGTGTGTGTGTGTGTGTGTAGGGGGGGTACACACGGCTGGAGCCATTGGGTGGAGCTTTCAATTGAGGACGAGTGGTGTTTATCACTTCTCTACACTGCAGTAGTGACTCACTTGGTTTGAGGCCACAGTTTAGATGTAGCGATAAGGGGCAGAGCAAACAGAGTGTACACAACACAAAGGCACAAACAAACGTGAGGACAGATAGATACTATTTCCTTCCAGAGCGGACATCCCCCATGGCTCTCCCCTACAAAAGAGTAATCTATTGAGGCTAACGCTGCCAGCTCTCACAGCCTTGGAGTTATTTTCCTTCCTCTACATGGAAATTTATAATGTTACAACAAAACAGGAGGCATCGCTTGAGTTGTATGTCACTGTGTGAACAAGGGACAGGCAGGCGGTTGGTCAAAGGGCAACATTAACCAATGACTGTCCTTAAATGACAAAATGGATGCCACAGAACTGAGCAGAAACTAATTATTATTTAGGCATGTCAATATAAAATGGTCTGAAATGCTTGCGGGTGACATTGCTGTGTGTGTGTGTGTGTGTGTGTGTGTGTGTTGTTTTGGTGTTGAAGGGGTAGTGGTAGTGTGTGTGTGTGTGTTTGGTGGTGTTGGTCATGATGTGTATGTCTGTGTCTGTGTGTGTTGTTTTAGTGGTGGAGGGGTGGTGTGTGTGTATGTCTGTGTGTGTGTTGTTTTAGGGGTGGTGTGTGTGTATGTGTGTGTGTGTGTGTATGCACATGTGGGTGGTGGTGTGTGGTGTGGGAGGTGGGGGTCAAAAACAAAGAAATCCCAAACGAGCTGACACCAGCTGTAGCTAGGTGCTGAGCTGGCCCATGGCGTGGAGTGTCCCCCCCCCCCACCACCCCCCCCGTCTGTAACTCAGCCTAACACTATTTCTTCCTTAGCATTGATCAACGGACCGCGGCTACTTCCCTTTAGCAC
>CM059268.1:2471554-2476554 GCA_030347295.1 Setipinna tenuifilis | reverse complement strand
GCAAAGCCATGTGTTGATCTTTAAGAACAAAACCAAAACAATATGCCTGTGTTTAAATAATATTTGTTTAATCAGTCAGAGTTGAGACTCATCAGCAAGTAAAAAACGCCTATTTTGCAAAACAAAAAAACTGATTGGAAATGTTCACTGGCGAGTCAAGTGAGGCTTCCCTTGGATCCGCACGTAGGACGTAGACAGACAAGGGCTGACTAAATACTATCTTTGTTTTATAACCCTGTTTGCTCTGAGGGAGAATACGCCGCAGCCTCCCAATGTTGATACCATCGCGTGTCTAGCAAAGCAGTCTAGCACAATTTGGTGACGCAAGGGGAGCTATTAATATCACAGGAACGGGATGTACTCCTTTCGGCACCGAAGTCATTTGAGGTCAAACAATACGCCACATTTCTCAACAGCGTCAATATGGGTTTTGCGGCCAGTCTGACCAGAACAGCTGATGATCCCTCAACGGCTGCCGGTCCCGAGTCGAAGTTCGCTGACTTGACTTGACGCGAGGCTCGCGCGCATGGTTCTCTCTTATCCGTGACTCTTTCAGTCTGCCTGCATGCGCGCTGGCTGGTTGAACCGAGAGGGGATGCATGCGCGCGTTGCAGTCGGCGAGCGAGCCTCGCCCACTTGTGAACCCGATGACTCTTTCTGCACTCCGCGATCAAAACAACCTCACAAAGAATGTGCACGCTAAGAGGGGGAGTGGCTCCATCATTTGTTCCCCTTGCACAAGAATCGGTTCGGTTGACCCTCAGTCAATTTCCCAAAATGATTGATCATTGTTGCGTCGGTGAGTGACAGACAGCATGCGATTGCGTGGTCAATTTTTGTCCGTTTGCTCTGTCCGTCATGGTGAGAGTACATCGCGTTTACTGCAGAGATGCAGCATTTCTGCGAATGGGGGGTCAACCCCCCTGAACTTTGTTACGTGATCAAGTCTTGTGTAAGGGGAAGGGGGTTGCACGAATGCTTAAGAACACAGTCGCAATCCTCTCGGTCCAACATACATACCTCGGTGCCCACGCAGTTTCTCAGACGCTACCAGTTGCTGAAGTAGGTCAGAAACACTGTATGAATATTTTGCTCACATCAAGGACGCGCTGCCTGCCTGCAAGCTGTACTTCCTCCTTCCTTCTGTGACTGTGGCTCTGGCTGTGGCTGTTCCTGCACCACGCCAAATGAGCAAACTGTGCTGTGGAAAGAACTTGGATGCAATCATTGACAATGGACTCATAAAATCCCTCAATAAAATTTCAACTTTGTCATTGATCAGAATGATCCGTTTATGACTCATTGGGCTGGATGTAGAACAGACGCGTTAGCAAGTGTTAGCAGCATTTATGCAGTCAGCCTGTAAATGTGCGTGGTGTGAAGTGGTCTGTGCACTGTGCATGGTGTGTTTTTCTCACAGTGTGTTTAGCCAAGTGATCATGAACAATTGCAGGTGCTAAATAGAGAACGGTATGGAGACACTCACATGGGTTATTCAGGCACCCCAAAGCCTCCAGACAGCTGATGCAGGGGGCAGGGGAGACTGGGTCTTAGGCATAGGGGCAATAGAGGGAGTACCAGCAGACAAATACATTAGGACAACAACAACAAAGGACCATTTACACACAGCACACACACAGACACCTACATGCTAACAGAAAGGTGTGCTCACATTAGCCCAAACAGGAAAATGCAAGTGTATTCTCCGATCGAATATTTAACATGTATTCCAAACATCAATAATTCACTTTCACAGTCGTGCACCATATGCACTCATTGCATTATATAGAATCCCTCTCTCTCTCTCTCTCTCTCTCTCTCTCTCTCTCTCTCTCTCTCTCTCTCTCACACACACACACACACACACACACACACACACACACACACACTTTCTCTCTCTCTCTCTCTTTCTCTCTCTTTCTCTCTCTGTCTCTCTCTCTCCCTCACTCTCTCTCTCACTCACCCACTCACACACACTCACTACACACACACACACACACACACACGGAGAGGAGTGCACAACTCCTGTAGCACTGTAGCACACTACCCAGGCACCACCAGGCTGTGTACGTGTCCTCAGTGACCCAGGCATTCAATATTCAGTCTGTTGCAGCCTGGGGAAGCGGTGTCTTGTATGTGCAGAACCAGAGGCTTCCAGGCTTGGCTGCATATGGTGAGAAATGAGAAGTGAAACAGCTTCAGTATTTCTGTCTTTCTCACGAGCCAGTCAATACTGATGAAAGATCTCGGCTCTGGTCCATCCAACCAGCTGCACATAACATTCGTCTACCCGTCTACTCAAAAGTCCACCCGATAGTGTGTCTACCACAGTGGATGGCCTGGCACAGTGGCTCATCTGTTTCAAAAGACCCCTCTTGTCTTGCACAGTAAACCAATAAAACCCCGTTATCTCCAGGCACAAGGTCCTGTCTTTGGCAGCGGGTGCTGTGTGCCCGTGTGCCCGCGTGTGTCTCTCTGGTCCTGGCCCAAGACGGTGTCTGTTTGACCAGAGCATGGCCTCCAAGTGCAGTGAGCAGACTGTGAATTACCCCTCCATAATTGGGGGGGGGGTCACTATGTTTTACATTACTTGCATTAATATATCAATATATCGGTACCCTCCAACCCTAATATTTTTGTGCCTTTGGGGGGTACTAGGTGTTGATTGGAGGGGTGTGTACTGTACCCCCCCAGTGCCCCCTGTAATTGGAACTATGGCAATGACCACCTCCCATTGCCGCAACTGCAGAGTCCCCCTCCCACGTTTACTGTGTGCATCTCCTGCAGCTGCAGCAGTGCGTACCCCTCCCCAAGTTACTGTGTCTATCTCCATCAGCTGCAGTGAGTACCCCTCCCCAAGTTACTGTGTGCATCTCCTGCAGCTGCTGTCTGCTCCCTCTGCTGCTGCAGTGTACACCTCTAATGCAGCTAGAATGCAGTGGTGTTGTAGTGTAGCGTAGCTGTTGCACCAAGCTCGTAGACGGAGCTTGGGCTGGCAAACCTCCCATAGACAGGAAGTTCTCAGAGGTGGGATCGATGGGCGTCTTTTAAATGCCTCTGTGTACTACTGGACAGAGCTACAACCAATCAGACCACTGATTCCGATGATGTATGCATAGCGTTAATTTTTCATTGGTGCCTGATTTCTCGGGCAAAGGAACAGATGAGAATAGGTAGGTTGGCCAGACTGACTTGAACACGAAATTCAGTGTAGCGTCACGGGCAGTATGGGCGGGCCCAGGCCACACACACACACACACACACACACACACACATACACACACACACACACAGGCAGTATTAGCGGGCCCAGGGGACACACACACATACACACACACAGACACACATACACACACATACACACACACCCACACACACACACACACACACACACACAGGCAGTATGGGCGGGCCCAGGCTAGTTGTGTTGGGCACCTCCAGTGCAACCACAGTAGTAGTGTACAGACATCCCAGGACCTCTGGGAGTCTCCTGCATTTAAAAAGCGACTCCCCCATGCCTGCAAGCAATTAAAAATCTCCCACAACTTGCGCAAATTTCTTTAGCAATTTAGAACAAATGACAAATGCAGCAAGTGACAGGGAGACAGGTGGAGTGAGGGAAAGTAAAAGTGACAAGGGGGGCATGACTCCTGTATGGTGTTTTTGCAGACATAATAAACCACTGTTTTTTTTACTTAGGCTATTCAGACAAACCATAATGAAAATGTCTTCCAGTGCGATGGAAAAATAATAATACACATTTCATCCTCAAGTAATGCATGCTTGTGCACTGTAGACCTAACAACTGCATGTTCACTGTGCTCGGTATGTCTGATTAAAAGACAGCTAATGTGGGCTTTATCAGTTCTTCCTGATGTTATCTAAAGTAGCATATCTCACTAGCTCCTCATCTGCTACAGCATCTGCATTCTGCTGCATTCAAGAAGAACGCTTGAGGAATGTTATCGATGGGAGAGACGCTATTGGCCTACTTCCTACAGGTTTTGGTAAAAGCTTAATGTACCATGCATTAGCCATTGTTTGAAGGAGAAAGTATCCGCCCACCGTGGCGCAAACGAATGCCAGTTCAGACACTTTGCATGAAGTGAAATGATGTGAAAGTGGCTGATGCATCAGGCTAGAACATCAGAGCCATGGCGGTGCACTTTAGGCATTTTCAGACTGACACAGAACTACAGGCACTGGTGCTGGTTACACACCTAATCTTGAACCGGCCAACGTGTTCACACCGAAAATCCAGAGTGTTCGGGAACTGAAAATTTGGTTCCTGATGGGCATCAAGTAAAACTTGTTTTTTCTCAGCGAACCATGACGACAATGTTTTTTTTTGGTGCCGACACATCGCCCTTTGTCAATGGCACATCATGGACCTGTATATGCTATGAATGCAGGCTGTTCACAAACAAGCACTTTGGCTCCCCGTGTTACTGGTGCGGAAACCCACTCCGACACCGGAGTCTGGCCGGCCGGTCTGGAAACAACTTTTTTGTGGATGCCTGCTTTGCCATCTGGTGTAGGCACAGCACCAGGGGTCTCAGTCCCTCTGCCAGCGACTAGACAAGACCAGACCAGACATCAAGCTGCGTCGCCGGAGTGCGATTGATATCTCCCACAACTCCAGCACCCTAGGGAGCCAGCGGAGAGCTCTGAGCCTTTGTGAACAGACATTTCTGAAAACAATAGTCTTTGTTAGTGGGCTTCTCCTTGGAGAGACGGAAACAGCATCTTGCACTCAGCACTGGCATAAGCACTTTGATCGTGGGGGTGTATACCTTACTGAAGGACCACTGTCTGTGCATGGGGGACACACACACATACACACACACACACACACACACACATACACACACACACACACACACACACACACGCATGGGGGTGTATACCTTACTGACGACCACTGTGTGTGCATGGGGGACACACACACATACACACACACACACACACACACACGCACACATACACACACACACACACAC
>CM059268.1:2446554-2464054 GCA_030347295.1 Setipinna tenuifilis | reverse complement strand
GACGATGGTGACTTGATCAAAATGAGTCACAGATCCTGACAATGTTTATCTACACACAAGCAATCAGGAAAAGGAGGTGTGTGTGTGTGTGTGTGTGTAAAAGAAAGAGAGATTGTGGCTATGTATTTTTAGGCATTTCAATTTTGTAGGTACATTTGCATATCTGATTTAATGTGCTGCTTTTATATATTGTTGAACATTTTGCAATCTATATCCTATGTAACTGCTTTTGCCTGCTGGTCTCTACTGCATGCATCTGTTGGCCTGCTATGAATGACATCTTATTGTACTTGTACAGTGACAATAACGACTTCCTCCCGTATAAAACAAGAGAAAGATAGAAAGAGAAAGACACACAATCAAAGAGAGGCATTGGCGTGTGTATGTGTGTTGTTATACTGTGTCTGTGCCTGTTAGGCTGCATGCAGCTCCTACAACGTTTCAGATTGAACGCTGAAACCAGCCCTATACTTACAGACACACTCACCCACTCACTCACTCACTCACACAGACTCACTCACTCACTCACTCACTCACACTCACACTCACTCACTCACTGATTCACTCACACACACACTCTCTCACTCACTCACACAGACTCACTCACTTGCATACACTGACACACACTCACTCTCTCACTCAATTGCACTCACTCACTCATTCACATTCACTCACTCACACTCACTGACTCACTCACTCACACACTCACTCACACACACTCACTCACACACACACAAACACACTCTCTCACTCACTCACACAGACTCACACAAACACACTCTCTCACTCACTCACTCACTCACTCACTCACTCACATACACTGACACACACTCACTCTCTCACTCAATTGCACTCTCTCACTCACACACTCACTCACTCACTCATTCACATTCACTCACTCACACTCACTGACTCACTCACTCACACACTCACACACATTCACTCACATACACTCACTTTCACTCACTCACACACACACATACACACTCACTCATTCATTCATTCATTCACTCACTCACTCACTCACTCACTCACTCACTCACTGTCACACACTCACCCTCTCACACACATTTACTCACTGACTCACTCACTCACTCACACACTCACTCACACACACTCACTCACATACACTCACTTTCACTCACTCACACACACACATACACACTCACTCATTCATTCATTCACTCACTCACTCACTCACCCACTCACTCACTCTCACACACCCACACACATTCACCCTCTCACACACATTTACTCACTCACTCACTCGCTCACTCTCACACACGCCCACACACACGCACAAGTGGTTGTGTTTGGCGGCTGAACGCTGTCGATGAGCAGGAAGAGTACTCCCTGC
This sequence comes from Setipinna tenuifilis, assembly GCA_030347295.1. Taxonomy (NCBI): domain Eukaryota; kingdom Metazoa; phylum Chordata; class Actinopteri; order Clupeiformes; family Engraulidae; genus Setipinna; species Setipinna tenuifilis. The sequence goes on along the minus strand of CM059268.1, from coordinate 2,462,697 downwards.
TGATGGGAAACGAGGCGTTTCACTTACACACACAAACACACACACACACACACACACACACGAGGCGTTTCCCAAGCCCGCGCTGACGAGAACAAAGCCTAACCACACACAGTAAACAAGCTCAGGGCTCAGGGGGGGACAGGGGAGGAGAGCAACACACATATCACACACACACACACACACACACACACACACACACACACAGACATGTGCACATAACACACACACACATATCACACACACACACACACACACACACACACACACACAGGGGAGGAGAGCGACACGTTTTCTGCTCTCCGCTCTCGGCGCTGCTCTAACATGGAGGTCACACACACTGCTGGATAACATCAGGACGGAGACTGTACACCATCGAGTCAGACACACACACACACACACACATGCACATAAGACAGAGACAGACACAGACACACACGTGCACATAAGGCACAGACAGAGACACTAACACACACACACACATACACAAACACACACACAAACAAACACATACATACACACACACACAGACCCATGCACATAACACACACACACACACGTGTACATAACACACATTTACACATGCTACCAAAAAAAGGATAAGAAGTCATAAATAAAGCACAGAAGTGTAATTTAACGTTTGGACAGAATTCATTTCTGTTTATGTTTATGATGTGAACATGTCAGTGCTGTTCTTTCCTGTCAACGGTGAAGGCAAATTGGGTCAGCTGGTGGCGAGACACCATAAAACCCACACACACACATATCACACACACACACACACACACACACACACACACACACACACAAACAAGCACGCTGCCCCGACACAGGTCAGGAAATTCAAGTTTGTTTTATGACTGTGCCAAACAAGCATATAATTTAGTAATTTATCTGTTTCAAAATACACTTGGAGCATTTAAAACTTTCTTTTTCTTTGCTTCTTCCACACAAAGCAGACACACCTCATAGCAAAAGTTGTGACAGTAGTTGGAAGACGGCTGTTGTGAGACAATGTCACCCTCCTGTCTGCATGTCCAAGTTGACCTGTCAGCAGTTCCTATCACATCCAATGGAGGAATCAATATGTGATTGGACTGTAAAAGACAGATTGTGGAGCACATATGGAAGATGAAAGTGAGAGGTGAAGAGAAGAGACGTCTCTGTCAGTGAGAGTGGGGGCTGGGTGTGGGTGTGGGTGTGGGGTGGTGGTTGTTGCTGGCGTTAAAGCAACACTAAGTAGGTGTTTGAACCTTAAAATAACGTTTCCTAAATCGTTCCAGTGATTCATCAACTCGTAACAGGGTGAACGGCACTTCTGAATTCACTTTGTGTCCCTCCATGGGCTACAAGAGCACTATGCAAGTTTGCAGAAGCAGGTCGCTCCGATCTGTGGTTCGAATGAGACATAAAAAGCACAATTCCGCTTCCAACCTCTAGGGTGGCCGAAGATGAAAAGTGCCTCAGTGTTGCTTTAAGGGAGCCTGCTGTCCTGTTTCGACTGCTTGCTCACATCGAGGAGCTTGGCTCACATGCCTCACCCACATGAGCTATGGCAGTAAAACATGAGTGTGCTCGTGGCTTTCTGCTTTCTGTGCCTCTGGACTCCTGTCCTGGGTAAACCGACACCTCCTGTGAGGACACAATACCTCCCTGCCCTCTGGGTGTCATCAGCCCGGGAGAGGAGCACAACAAAGACCCCCCCCATACACCCAGCCCCCCCCCCCCCACACACACACACACCACCACCACCCCCCCGTTATGCAGCTCTTCTAGAACACTCCACAAGCTTCCAGAATGTGCCGCTCCATGTGCCATGGTTCTGTCCAGCAGGCTTGTCAGTGCCTGTTGGTTTTTTTTTTTTTGTGGTGGCGCCACCACACTTGCCAAACAGGCCAAACATTCGGCAACACAACACACACACCCCCATGCCCACCCACCCTGAGCCAAGGATCCGGATCTGTGTGTTCTAGGACATCGTGACCTTGACGGGGATGGCTCCCTCCACCAGCTGGTATACAGTACACGACCAACCTGTTCCTGCATGAGTAGTCTCCTCTCAGCTCCTCTCAGCACAGCTCGTAAACCGAGAGAGAGATAACCCAAAACACCCAACACACTCTTATCCTGCATCAGTGCTCCTGCTTTTGGCTGCCTGTCGCAGGCTGTGAGTCTGTGATTCACCTGTCACACTGAAAGCGTTGAGTCATTTCTGGATGGGGAAGCCTACACTGAGAGAGTGAAAGAGAGAGAAAGAGACAGAGAGAGACAGAGAGAGAAAGAGACAGAGAGAGACAGAAAGAGAGTGTGTGTGTGTGCGTGTGTGTATGTGTGAGTTTGTGTAAGTTTGACATTTAAAACAGTTGTACTGAGCCATCAAATTGATCAAGGACACCTAAAATGGCTGCCAGACAGCCATGCCATAACTACACCCACATGATAGCAACGGAGCATGGAGGACATAAGCACAGTAGCAGGTGAACAAAAGAAAGAAAGCAAGCAAGAAAGAAAAAGAAAGTGAGTGATACAGTGACTGAGAGAGAGAAAGAGAGAGGGAGAAAGAGAGAGACAGAGAGACAGAGAGAGAGAGGTGGGGGTGAGAGAGTTTGCTTAGGATTCCCTGTGGATACGTCTCCTTGATTGGGTGGTTGTCCTAAGGACTTAGAAAGAGAGACAGTGAGCAAAGAGCTCCTGTAAGGTCATCAAGTGGGTGCAGCAACCGCAACAACCAAGTCTACGAGTGGGCGTGTGTGTGCGTGTGTGTGTGTGTGTATGAGAGCTATTCAAATTGGGCCTGTTTTAGCATTCTCAGTGTGAAACTACTGATGCATCTCTTCATTTTCACCCGGCACCAGCTCCGTATCAGTCGGCGTCTAGCCCAGAGGCGGTACAGCAGGTAGGGGTGTTTTAACTACATGTCCTCTCCTCCCGCACCGCATGTTTGACCTTTGCTGAGCCACCGCTCTCCATAGTTTGCTCTCCATACCAATGTGGGTAGCGCATGGGCCCAGACACCTTGTTTCACACTGACTTACACACTCTTCTGTGTTCTCACAAAGAGGACACTTCTTTTTTTCTTTTTTGTTCAAAATGGCCCCCCTTGCCCTCATGAATAATGTCCAGGCTTAATCCCCATTCATTGTAAATCTCTCCTCAGCTGAACTCACCCGACGGCCACGTGATGATAACCATGGGGAGGGTTCGGGCGGCCATCTTGTGTGAAAGAGGAACTGATCTTCCTGTTGTCAGGGGCCATGGTGGACCCGTGCCTCGCGAGGCGAGAGCGAGAGCGAGCACCACATGAAACGCAAGAACACCCAGTCCCCAGTCCCCGTGCTGAAAGAATATGTAAAGTAATACAGCCAGATGGTCCTGTGAATGTGCCTCAGCCTTGTTCTCTGTGAAACACCAGGAACTTTCCAGAGACGGCCCTTTTGTGAGCGGGGCTGAAAGAGAGCGAGAGTGGGGCGGGCAGGGCAGCCCTGCTTTTTCCCACCCCAGAGCAGGCTGGGATACCAGCTACCAGCAACAACAGCAGCAGCAGTAGCGTTAGCTGTAGCCACAGCCGTGTCGTTACACTACACTACAACCAATGACACTACTGCTTAAATGGCACCATTTGAGCTTGATTACACTACACATTACACTACACACTTATTTGTATTATATGCAAGCCTATTGTACTTTTTGTTATGTTAATATTATTATGTTGTCATCATGTCTCCCTGTCTTGTTTATAAGATGTTTAATGTTCACTGTGGGCATAGGGAGTGCTGCAATTTCAAATTCTGTGTGTGCAACCTGTACATATGGTTTTTGACAATAAAACTGACTTTGACTAGTTGTGGTGGGTTTTCCTACCGTAGCCTTTCAATCCTGCCACGTTTTTCCTACCTTATCTATCTTTCAAGCCCTGCTATTCATCGCCCAGTCAATGGACAATCTCCACTGTGTGTGTGTGTGTGCTTGTGTATTGGAGGAGTAGGTGGGTGGGTGGGGGCAGTGGTAATCTTCCAGACTAAAGATAAAGGCAGATGTCCTTGGTAAATTGTTGCTTTTCACCTTGTTCACCTGTTTTGCTGTTTGTGTGTGTGTGTGCACGCGCCTGTCCATCGTCTCCCGGCGATGCCAACCTGTCTGTGTGTGTGTGTGTGTGTGTGTGTGTGTGTGTGTGCGTGTGTGTGTGTGTGTGTGCGTGTGTGTGTGTGCGTGCGTGTGTGTGTGTGTGTGTGTGCGTGTGTGTGTGTGTGCGTGTGTGTGTGTGCGTGCGTGTGTGTGTGTGTGTGTGCGTGTGTGTGTGTGCGTGCGTGTGTGTGTGTGTGTGTGTGCGTGTGTGTGTGTGTGTGCGTGTGTGTGTGTGTGTGTGCACGCGCCTGTCCATCGTCTCCCGGCGATGCCAACCTGTCTGTGTGTGTGTGTGTGTGTGTGTGTGTGTGTGTGTGCGTGTGTGTGTGTGTGCACGCGCCTGTCCATCGTCTCCCGGCGATGCCAACCTGTCTGTGTGTGTGTGTGTGTGTGTGTGCACGCGCCTGTTCCTCGTCTCCCAGCTATGCCAACCTGTCTGTGAGGCTGATGAAGCTCTCACGCAATGGGGGGGTGGAGGGGAGAGCGAGGAGAAGAGCAGCCGACAGTGCCATGAATCTGTTGGTACTGTTATGACAACTGCCTCTTTGTCATCCCACTGCGTTTGCCACCAGTGTTGACTTTTTTCCTCCCGCACTAGTGTCACTTGTCTGTGCTGGGAGAGAGAAAGAGGCAGGGTGCACAGCACAGACATGGAAGCTGGCAGCTGGCCAGCTGGCACGGCTCCCTAACCCACTTGGGAGGGGGGGGGGGGGTTTAAGGTGCAAAGCTATAGTGCAACTCAGGGCAGGAAACCTCAACCACACCTTTTTTTTTTTTTTTTAATAAATGATCGCTTTCAAAAATGGTATCTGACAGTTGTTGACTTTTCCATTTGGTGTAGGCAGCACAGGTTTCACAGACGGGAAAATGTGTTTAAAAAAAAAAAAAAAATCGATATGTGCTTTTGTTGAAAAATAGCCTCTCAGGTCATGACATCTTTATTCATATATTTCACGAGAACAACTGACATTTTCCTGGAATTAAATTCAAAAAGACACTTTTATTTACATTTATTTTGTTATTCTTACGTCGTTTTCCTGTTCAACAGACGGTACAGTTGGGATCTCTTTGTCTGTAGTTTGTGTGTATAGTTCTGAAGAAAGTTTAGGAAGGGTATATGAGGTAGCGCACTTTGGAACACGCCTTGAACCAATGAACAACGGCCTGCTCTGACGCCGCTGCTGCACGCTACCGGCTGCCCCGCCCCCAGCATGGATACAGCCAGCAGGACGCGGCGCATAGGCATACTGTCACTGTGGCGCTCCGCTGCCTGCTGCCATCATGGGAGTTTTTACATCCAACCAAGATAAGTTTCCAGACTTGCTAATACCGGCAAAATCTCTCTAGTGCAAAGAGTGCGTCTTATCCGATGCTCTTACGGTTTCGCGTTTGCAGATTTACAATCAAGATGTTATTGTTGCTGAAACGCCGGTAAGAGTTCGCCACCAGCTACCTCCCCATCAGCACCACACAAAAGGAGCCGTGGAGTTGAGTCTTTAAACGAGCTGTTATTTTTTTGTTTTTGTTTTGAATGTCATAAAATCATTTGGGCTATTTTCTTTTTCGAAATGGATCACTTTGCAGCAGAGTGCCTTGTGTCAATGTCCAGCCGTGCAATTGTTCATGGTCCTAAAGGGAATAGAGAGATCAAACCAGAAACTGTGGTTTCTCCCAGGAACGGAGAAGAGAGCAGGGAGCCCCTGGTGAAAGACAACTCTTCTCTTTTTGTGGTGGCCAGAATTCTAGCGGATTTCAATCAGCAAACCCCTACCAATTTCGCCGAACAGGCTAAAATAAGAGATGATAGCTTGGCACCAGCCCTGGTCGGTGAGGATGGAAACTCTGCCACACCTACTGGTAACCCCGTCGACTCACGAAAGGCCAAACGTCTGAGGGCTCGCGCCGAGCAAGGATACATCCTGAAAAAGCACAAATGCCACTATTCAGGTTGTGAGAAAGTTTATGGCAAATCGTCCCATCTCAAAGCCCACCTAAGGACGCATACAGGTCAGTTTCATTTGAAGCGAGTGTTTCCTGGGGTAACAAATGAATGTATTGTAACGGTTTGGAATAAAACTTGCGGAGAGTGGAGGACGTGGATTTCTTTTTTTTTTGTAGCAGTGCGTTTACTCTGATGCACTTTGACTGCAGTTGAGCCACATCAGTACCCTCAAGGCACGGGCTGATGTTAGTCTAGTGGGTTCAGTCTCTTCCTATAGCCAACGTAGAGACAATTATTCATCGTGAGAGTAAGTGTATTTCTGTTGAAAGTCGCCATTAAGCAATTCGCTCGACAAACTGGTCTGTTTTTCTTGCTTCATTGTAAGAAAATGAAAGGTAACGCTATTCTACCATGGGGTTCACTGGCACGCCCACTAGAGAGAGCGAGAGAGAGAGGGAGCATTGCGAGAGGAAAACAACCGTGGTCAATGGCAACAATTATTCCCTTGCCTCCTATCCTCCTTTCCTATCACTTCTAACATGGGCGTGTGACCTCATGGCTCCGTCCAAATGTGCAGAAAAGTGATACCGCTGATAAAGGTAGAGTTGGCTATCCGCTAGCCACGTACAGGGCTACACCTCGTGTTTCGAAAATACGCGTCTGCTCTTTTTTTTGCCCCCTTTAGCGGCGACGTAGATGGTCATCAACGTGATGTAACCGGTCATAAAATGCTATAAAGCGCCAATGACGAGCAGACAGCTACGTTGATGCGAAAAAGTTGTCGAAACTGGCAAAGTCAACCCGGAGTCACGTTGCAGGAAGGAAAAAACGGCATATGCTTCTGATACACCCGTCTATCCAAGGATAATATACCCTTTTACGCATTATGTGACCTTCTCGCAATGCAGAGGCGCTCCTCGAGATGAATAGAGAAAGGAAAAAACGACGGAAAGCGCAAAAAGTGGGGGTTGGTGAGAGTTGTGCAGTTGTCCGTCTGACTGTTAAGCTCTTTGTTGTGATGTGCCACACCCCCGGCAGACAGACTGCCAGCCCAGCTGATCTGGCCAGCAACAGACTGAGGTAGCAGAGCGCAGAGGCGAGGCGAAGCCCTGCCGGAGACTGCGCCTCAGCAGCCCTATATACCGAACAACGCCCCCCTAGAAACCCTGTGCACACTGTGAAACAGACAAAGCCGAGATCATTTGTTTTTTTTTTTTTATAACAGAAACATAAAAAATAAAATCATGTCCCTCATATTGTAGCACAGCCATACAGCCCCAGACATTTTAATGACATAGTTAATCCCATGATGTGACAACATAATGAAAGGAGACATTCAGAGTTGACTCTGCACTTGACACAGTAAAACAATATTACTATTACTATTATAAGATTTAGCTTTCTTTGTACAGCCTGCTAACTCTTTCTAACACATGTCCCTCAAATAATAGTAATGCAGGTCTAAGTCATGCCTCACATACTTACACTTATTATAGTGTAAATCACAATTACTTACAGTTGATGAAGTAATGAGTCAGCTGACTGCTACAAAGGTAAACGGTTCCTTGTGCAGAGCAGGTTCACTTAAGGACAATCAGCAGAGATGGGGAGACTGTGCATATGTGTTTATTCTCACGTATTGTATAGTAAAGTCCAAAATAGTAATAGTAATACTGGAGTAATAGGGAGTTAACTACATAAACACACACACACATAGGTCTGTGTGTGAATTTAGCATGCACACACACACACACACACACACACACACTGCTCACGTCTTCTGTTATCTCATAAAAGATGTTATATCTTTATTCTAGGCCTGTATCAGTAGTTACATTTGCACAGTGAGAACATGCTGTGAAAGTGATGAAAGTTCAGCATGTCTCCGGCTCTCCCATGGCACACTGGTGTGGGCATTAGCTTAATGTGCAGATAAGAATTCCCATTTGTCACCACGTGACTGCGGTGTGCCAGCAGTTGTGACTGCGTCTGGCCTCTTTCCAGCGTGTGTGGATCATTACAGTAGCGTACAATACTGATGTGTTGACATATTTCCTACAGCTATGACTGTTCATAAGGTCAAACTCTCGATCCATATCACAGTAATGTGGACTGTATTTTTTCCGCCCGCTCTCTGTCTCTGTCTCTGTTTCTGTCTCTCTCTCTTTCTGTCTGTCTGTCTGTCTCTCTCTCTCTCTCTCTGTCTCACTCCCTTTTCCTTTGTCAGTGGTCTTTGGTTTAGCTCTGCCCCCTCTTCTTTGCTCTCAGCTGGTTTATTCGGCCTTGCTTGACTCCTGATTGGGCTGTTCCTCAGCGCCCGGCGCTTTCGATTGGGCCGTGTTCCGGCTGAATAATGAGCGTTCTGTCTCATTTGTTTTGGTAATCAGAGAATGTGGGTCATTTGAGTTCAGCAGCCCATTCCCGGCCAACCTGCAGCCAGCTAGTCCTGGGCGCCTCTTCCTTCGGTCGGCGCTCAGCACATTTTCCATCAGCCCCGACTAATAGAGTGCAGAGAGAGAGAGCGGAGCGGAGCAGAGCAGAGCAGAGTAGATCGCTCCCTCCCGCCTTAGCCAAGCACCACACCACACCGTCGTCTTACGGAGAGGGGGAACACAGTGTTATAAAAACAAACCGAGTCGGCCAAGTGCGACGGAGTCCTTAGTTGACTCCAGCAACGCCCTGCCCTGCACTCACAGCCTGCTAAACACACACACACACACACATATACACACACACACACACGCACTCGCAGCCTGCTAAACCCTGCTACATGTCAGTCGTCTGGCACAGGCAGGAACTGGGCACCCCAGCTGCATCCTCCTCGGGTTGCGTTACGTTAGCCAGCCAGCCACAGCTCAGCCCTGTTCTCAGCTATTTATTTTATTTATTTATTTATTTGATTTTTTTTCTTTTTTTTCTTTTCTTTTTCTGAGGGGAAATGGGGAGTTGAGCCTTGGCCTAAAAACGAAGAGAGAAAAAAAACACACACACACACACAATTGACATGCTGGATTATGATTTGTTTTTAGTAACAGTAACTCCACAGCACTTCAGACAACAATGCAGTTGTTTCTCAGGAATGCAGTATGAGAGAAATAATCAGGACACATTCATATTTATTTTACTGTATCAAATTTAAAGCTGCAGAAAAGCTTAGCTAATATTTTGATGGTAATAACACCTTTACCAGTCCCTGTTTTAGGCATACAAGGACAAAGACAACAGCCAATCAGAGCCAAGGTGGAAATATTTTAGTGTGTGTGGCTCCATTTGTTTTCTGAACTGTGGATGTTCAGGTACCCCAGTGTTGGTTGCAGGGAAAACCCCACTTTAGAAAGTATAAGTCTGATCATGTATGTCCACAGGAAAAATGGGCATGGGCACAAAAGTTTTAAGGTTTAAAGGTTTAAAGAGTTTTTATTTGATTTTATAAGTAAATGCTATTTTACAATGTGTCTAGCTGGAGACTGTGCTCATTTATTCACAGGATTACTTATGTTTGAAAAAGATGGGGTTTAAATGCAACTACCAATAGGGGTAGTGACTTAACAAAATGTGACTTTGCTACTTTGCCTGTTTTTCCTGTGGAATATATACTGTAGAATACATATGGATTCTATCTGTGCACCTTAAACAGGTGAGTTCACTCATTGGCTGAATTACCTGGCTGAAGAGTTAAAGATAATTAGAATCAGCTGGGTTAACGAACGAATAGCTAAAAAAAAAAAAGGGGGGGGGGGCTTTTTGTTTTTGAAGTCGGGTTTCCCATCTGGGGTGGGCTGTGTGCCAGTGCTAAGGCTCCTTCTCTCCTCCACAGACCACAACCAAAAACAATTATTATTGTGTGAGTCTGAGGCTAATTTTAGCACAGTATCACACAAAACGTCTAACCCACAAAAGCAAACCTGGGACCAGGTGGAAAAATATGGGTGTTGCCATGTCCTCCCATAAGCCTACAGTGTACTTTCACGTGCACAGCAGTTCACGTGCAGCATGAATCATAGACAAACTTGTTTTGCTGTTGTCTCGAATACGTGTCAGGACGCCGTGTAGCCGGGAGGGTCAGAGTTCCTGGCTTCTGGGAGGCCCCAGTAAAGCATAAAGCATAGCCCATAGCTACAGACTGGGAGCATGCCCAGTATTTAGGTTGATTGCAGAGGTATGTCAGGCCCTTATGGAAAAGTCCACCACTGGAGTTGGTTTACGGCGTCCTCCCAGACACTGTGAAGGAACGTTTGCCTAGGATTTCAGGAGTTCAGATTTGAGCATGCGTTTGTTTGTAACAAGAAGCTGAGAGGCACACGACAGCCTGCGCAGTGATGACGAAATGTTTGTCACACACTCATTTAACAGCTTCAGGAATTAGAGGAAGTTGACATGAGCAGTTTCCTCTCCACACCCCCCTGATTGCAGGTATTTGAAGTTCCTAAAGAGTAACAAAACACGAGAACCAGTACCGAGGGTTCCCTACTGTGGGTGTCTCTGCTAGAGACCCCCAGACTTGTGTCAGCATCACGACCAGGTCTGCGCTAAAGCAAGGCCCATTCTGAGTGTCCTTCATTCCCCCGCTCTCCACCTCAGGCTGGTGTGTGGTCTGTGCGCTGTCTGCTGCATAATGGCTGCCTTGCAGCACCTAGCTGGGTGGGCGCTAGGCATTGGTGATGGTGATGGTCACTGAAGTGCCCCTTACACTGTGAAGTGCCGTTAGTGTCTTGATAATAACCAGTATAAATGGATTATTGTTGTAGTTTTAGCCGCTGTTTGTTTGCAGCAGATGCTTTACTGTGAAATAAAGACCTTGCCACAGGGAACTACAGACAAAGGAAAACTGATTTTGCATCTCAGTGGCTATCATATGCTAGCTGTTTAAACTAGTACTGGGAGGACATTGTAACCTTATATGTTTTGTAATTAGAACACACGAATAGCAGCACAAGACTTTTTATATTAGATTTTAACCAGCATTAGAAAAGTGTAAATTGAGTGGAAAAATGTTCACATTTCTTTTTCGTTTGTTCCGTTTTTCCATTTACACATTTTTTTAAAAGCACCCATGCCCCGTCGAGCCTCCATTGTAAATTATCCTGAGTACCTTTGGGCAAAAGAAACTCAATCTAACTGGAGCAAAGTGGGGCCCCTTTTTCCCCCAGCAGCACACTCATACAAGTTCCCACTCATAAACCGCATGCCCATCCCATCCCATGCCGGCCCAGTCCAATTATGCTAGCTTAGCTTCCCCCCGTCTCCCCTATGCTGTTTTAGAGCCCCTTTGTTGCATCATGCTTGGCAACACAGAGTCGGGGTTCCGTGGCGTTCTGAATCAGAATGAAGTCACTGGAATGACCTTGCCTTGACCTTTTTGGTTTAGAGAGACCTATATTGGTTTAGCCCGACTGAACCTTTGCTGACCTGTCACCAGGAGGAATGTGTGTGTGTGTGTGTGTGAAATACGCTGGTGCCTGCGGCAAGCAGAGGGAAGAGCCGTGGCAGAATGCTGCCTGACTCGTTTTTTTCCCCGACAGTTATGAAAGGTGGAATTGGCAGTTTTTTTTAAATTAATTAGACAACTTTTGGTGTTTTTCCTCGTTTTTACAATGCCGACTACAGTGACTGATTTTAGATCACACATTAAAAGATAAGCACGGCTGGAAATTGTATTATAGAAATAGGTTATTATAGATAATAGAAATATTATAGATATAGATTATACAGTTTGTGTGGTTTTGACAGCGGACAGCACAAAATAGTTATGCATTCAAAAAGAAGACTCATTCATGTGATTCATGCAAAATAACTTCACACACGCTCCACTTAATTCAGCTAAGCCAACGATTTACATATCAGTTCAGTTAAACTTCAGTGTCAGACAAACTGTAAGTCACCGTGGATAAAAGCACATACTAAATGCAATGTACTGTGAAGCACAAGGCCTGACACTAACCAGATATTCCTGTACACTAATTATGCTGTGGCTATACCAGCACAAAAGAACTGCAAGGAGGTCAAACCAATTAGGCAGTCACCTGAACAAATGTAATAGCCATCTTTGTGTGGGTTGTAAAGCTAAAATTAAGACACAAAATACATTAAGTGTCAGGTGGGCGAAATGAGAGGCAGTGTAATTCCGGTTATGAACACCTATGATATGAATACCGATGATTACAATCAGGCTAAATCCAGGCTAGACCAGTGCCAAATCCCAGCTAAATGCAGGCCAAACCAGGGCCAAAACCAGGCTAAATGTAAGCCAAACCTGGATTAAATCGAGGCTCCTTCTTGAGCTAGAGCTAGCCTAATGCTACTCTGCTACATAGCATCAGTGGTCTATTCCACAAAGCAGGGTTTTAGGTTTAACAAATGAACTTTAGGTTAAATCCTTTTTACCCGTTTTTAGTATCAACCTAGTTGCTTACTTTTCCCTGCTACTTCAACTGCTGGGGTATACTCCCAAAAACTTGGTGGGTGTCCTGAAAAGGCCTTGTGGACACAGTTTAATGGTAAATGGTAATATAACTAACAAACACTAATCTAAACTCTCTCTCTCTCTCTCTATCCCTATGCAGAAGTACATATGTCTGTTGTGTCTCTACTCTGTGTCCTCCTCTATTGCTTATGTCCCCCTTGATTGTAAGTCGCTTTGGATAAAAGCGTCTGCCAAATGCAATGTAATGTAATGTAATGTAATGTAAATCAATATTATCAGGTCCTTGCATACTAGCAGAGCAGACGAAAAACTCTAACATTGGCCTCATGCATGGTGCAATAGTTACAGTTTGTGAAATGAGCCAACCAGTTGATTTTAAACGTGCTCCGAAGCATAGTTCCCCTTGAAGTCATAGCGCTAACCTTAGGCCGTCACTTTATATTCTTTATTTTATCTCCATAGTCTGTGTTCTAGATGTGCCACAGGACTTTAGTCCCTGAATGAAAACATTGACTGCTCTGTTGTCTCTTAATAATCAAGGTACACTGTGTTCATGTGTTTAGTGTGCCAACATGTTCAAAGAAGCAACATCATTCTTAGTGTCTTTTTGTACTTCTGCTTGTGAGAAACAAAGCTGTTTTGTGTCAGATATGCTCTTGTATTTAGCATGCTAACAGTGAAAGTGTAAGTGGTGCTGCATCCTACTGTATCCACCATGGGATTCCTAGCTGCTGTCAATTTGCCACATGTTCTGCATGCTAGCTTGCTTATGAATGCCCAGGGAAATCCACATGTTCTGCATGCTAGCTTGCTTATGAATGCCCAGGGAAATCTCTGAATGATTTACATTTAACATTAAGCCGTAAGAGCCTTCCTTAATGTGTGAAATGTGTTGTAAGATGGGCGGATGTTGTGGAGCGTGGATTTTGCTGTAATCCAGATTTCATTAGCCATCCTTGGACTCACTTTTGCGTCAGCCTGTAATTCACTCTCCTCAGAGAGTTTCCTGCCGCCGACTTGTTTGTATGTGTGTTTGTTTGTTTGTTTGTTTGTTAGTGGACTTCTTTAAATCACACTGATAAGTTCACATTGAAAACGTCAAAGAAAAGTCTTTGTAAGTTTGTTAGGCAAAGAAAATTTGTTGATTGGCTAAGGGTAACCCATGATGTCTCCTCGTGGTCGGCATCTGGGGCCTACGTGTAGGTCTTTAACTTAGGGTTAATCGCACCCCCATCCCCATGCCGACCCCCCCCCATCCCATAATCTAATCTGTCCACTGCACAACTCCATAATGTCATCTGCACTCATTTAACTCACTCACTTGGTTGTGTTCCATTCTTGTAATTACATTGAGGTTATGTCATAAGGGCAGTACGTAGGGAAACTGTTACTGTTATCCTTCACATAGTGTCACCGTCAGACCCTTTGCAGTAACAACAGAAACACAAAGTCCTGCACAAAGTGTCATTCAGCTCCATTGTGTTGCATGTGTGATTGCTGAGTGACTACTATGACAAAATGGCTGAACTGCTTTTTCCCAATCCTTTTTTTGGTAAGGGGTGCGGGGTGAAGGGCTTGTCTTTGTGTCATGGTGTTGTGTAAGCAGGAAGGGCATTAGGACCTTGTGGACTTTAGAAGTGGGGTTGAGGGGGTTAAGGGGGGGGGGGGATTGCAGCATGCATGAGGGAGAGAATGCTGGAGGGGTCAGGGGTGGAGGGGGGGTGTAGGCTACTTGGCCAATGCAAATGGCCATTCATTATCATCATCGTGGAGTCTTTGGTTTTGAAGTGCTCGGAGGCTGCAGCAGGTTTTGGGTCTAAGGTTACCAGACAGCTTTGTCTGATCTCCTGGGACTGCGAGAGGGTCGGACTCCCTCCTGGATCTGGGTGCTTGTGCTAAGCTACAGAAGAAAAGGGAGGTGGTGGTGGTGGAGGGGGTGGTGACAGACCTCCAAATTGACATCCAGGACCCAGGGCAAAGGAGCTTGGCAGTGACTGAGTGACGGGTGGGGTGGTGGGGGTGCTGGTAGAGCTCCATATTGATGTCCAGGACTCAGGAGCAAAGGAGCTTTATGGACAATCATGAGCTAAGCAGTACAGTAGGGTGGTTAAGACGACACAAGCAGTTAGCATCAGCTAAGTGATGGCCTCATGCTGGCGCCTGTGCTCCATGGCTCAGCCAATAGGAGTCTGACAGTGCAACATAGAGGTTCCATGATCCATACGTCAGTCAATAGGGGTCTGCCAGTCCCACATAGAGCTACCATGAGCCATGGGCCAGTCAGTAGGGGCCTGGCAGTTCCACATAGAGGTTTCACATAGGCTTTATGATTCATACGTCAGTCAATAGGAGTCTGTCAGTCCCTCATAGAGGTTCTATGATCTATGGGTCAGTTAATAGGGATCTAACAGTTCCACATAGGCTTTATGATCCATGGGTCAGTCAATAGGGGTCTGACAGTTCCACATAGAGGTTTCACATAGGGGTTCTATGATCTATACGTCAGTCAATAGGGGTCTGGCAGATCCACATAGAGGGGTGTAACAGTTTCTCTAACAGAGGTTCTGTGATCCATGGTTTAACACCCAGCCAAGCACACTCTGTAGGCCAGCTTCACTGCTTTTCCTGCATGGATAAGTGCCTGAAATATTGAGATTGTGATCAATGTGGATAGAAGGGTGGGTCTGTGGGGGTGTGTGGAAGCTAGAAATGGTCTGCCTGCCTCCTCCAGTCCTTGTAATAAAGAAATGATGCCCACCCTAAATAGCTGATGATTAGTCGATGATTCAGTGATGATTAAAGTAGTATTTTCTGGTTTACTTACCACATGGCAGCACACTGTCTTTAAGATGCGGACAAATGGATCTCATTGGGCTTCAGGAAAGCAGCGATTAACATGTTTACCATAATCTGACATTTATAGGAAACTAATTGATTGGGAAGGTTAGTCACAACTCACTGTAAAGATAAAGATGAACATAGCTCGTGAAAATAACAGTGGGTGGTGTTACAGCCCCAGTGTGACAGCTTGGGAGTTTATGGGTCTGATCCGCATCAGTACGTGTGTGTGTGTGTGTGCATGTGTGTGTGTGCACGTGTGTGTGTAAAGACAGCTGCTGTACTGACAGTAAGACCTGGTGCCTCCTCATTATTTCCAGAGGCCATAATGGCTGCATTGTGACAAAAACGCGAGGCTTGCTTGGCTTCACGTCCGCAAAGCAGTCACCCCTTTTATTTAAAGGGGGTACACCTCCAACCCCTGTGGGGAGACCCCTCGCACAGGGGCCCTTCACCTCCTGCATGGGTCAAAGACACTGCCGCTCATCACCCACAGCACTTTTCGCTGGATCACCCCGAGACAAAGGCCACAATGGCACATTTTACAGCCCGCTTGGTCTCGTTGTCTTTGCTGGAAACCTCTGGGCTGGGGTGGGGTGGGGTTGGTTGGGCTGCTTGCTGGTCTGGGCTGAGCTAGTGTGGGCTTGGCTGGTGTGGGCTGGGCCTGGAATGAAGCGGGGTCGATTGGGCTGGGCTGGGGTGGGCTGGACTGGGGTGGGGTGGCCTGGGGTTGACTGGGCTGGGCTGCTCACTCGGCTGTGCTGGGCTGGGCTGAGCTGGGCTAGTGGTATTGTTCTCAGGGGGGCCTACCAGGACC
>CM059268.1:2443790-2446454 GCA_030347295.1 Setipinna tenuifilis | reverse complement strand
CCCCCTGCACCACACACACACACACACACACACACGCACGCACACTCATGCACGCACACACACACACACACACACACACACACACAGTCACTCACTCACACACATACACACACACACATGCACACACATACACACACTCACTCTCTCACACACATACACACAAACATGCACACACACACCCACACACACACACACTCACTCAGGCACACACACACACATACACATGCCAACCCACCCAAATGTAATGTTCAGCCTCTGCCACCCCCCACATTACCCTGACAAAATACCAGTTGTGACGGAACATGTGGTGCATTTTTTCCATCATTTTTGCTTGTTTCTCTGGTGACATCACATTTTTATATTTTTTCCACTAGTCTTGTTTCATCTATAATGTACAATGGGCATGTCTGCAACATGTTTGTAGCGTGTGTGTGTGTGTGTGTGTGTGTGTATCATATACAGATAATGTATGCGTGCTTGTGGAGTGTGGAGTGTTACACGTGTTTCTATGTGGGTGTAATGTATGTGTGTGTGTCTGTCTGTCTGTAACACAGTGTGTGTGTGTGTGTGTGTGTGTGTGTGTGTGTGCGCATATGTATGCATGTGTAATTTATCAGCTCCAGGTTCTCTGCTAGTATCATGAGGTGAAGGTCAGTGGGAGTTGATTTATCCTTTTAACAAGGACAACCAAGGTCAACTTCACCTTGAGCAGCAGTCATGGCTGGTGTGTATGTGTACTCATGGGCACACGTGTGTGTGGGTGTGTGTGTGTGTGTGTGGGTGTGTGTGTGTCTGTGTGTGTGTTTGTGTGTATTTGTGTGGGTGTGTGTTTAACTGATTGGCATGTGTGTCACTGTGACCAGAGGACAGACCTGGCTGTATTTGACAAGAGCCTGGCAGCAAACACACACACACACACACACACACACACACACACACACACACACACACACACACACATACATGGGCCGTCATTGCCACACTACTCCTCAACCACACACACACACACACACACACACACACACACACCTACATGGGCCTTCATTGCCACACTACTCCTCAACCACACACACACACACACACACACACACACACACACACACACACACACACACACACACACAGTGGAGGCCAGCATGGAGAGGTTAAATGAGGCCTTTGTTTACCGTCGGTGTGTGTCTGAGCGTGTGTGTTTTTCTTTTCGGCTGAAGGAAGGGAGGGAGGGAGGGAGGGAGGGAGAAAGGGAGGGAGGAGGTTAAGAGGAGAATTAAACAAGAAAAAAAAGGTGACGTGGTGGCAAGGAGTGGGTCACGGGTGATGCAGCTGTTAATTGGCCAGGGTGTGGTGTGTGTGCGTGTGTGTGTGTGTGTGTGTGTGTGTGTGTGGTTGGGGAGTGGTGTGGCAATGACGGCCTCCTTAACACCTCCCACCGACCCGAGCGATTCCTCTTTCAACTCCCCCGAACAGCCCTCGGGAGATGCGGCACCGCTGTTTTACAAGTGCACTATGGGTCAAGGGAACACGCAGCAAAACAAACATTAAAACACACACGTTCAGCCTAGCCAGAGATGCAGATCACGGCTTTAGAAAGTCAGTAAGGACCCTGCCATGTATTCGTTCTTCCTGGGCACCTAACACAGGTGATTGTACTAATAAGGTGATGTACCTGATCTACCTGATGGTCTGTGTGTGCATTAGCTGGTTTAGAAGACAGGTGGATGAGATACTGTATGTGCCAAGGTGTTTTTAGTTCCTGAAGCCGGAACCTCTCCCTCAGAGCCGAGCTGATGCCTTGCAGGATTCTAAGTGCTGCAGAGAACCCCCCCCCCCCCCCCCACCACCACCACACACACACCCACCCACACACACACACACCCACACACACACACACCCCGCACACACACCCACCACCATAGCTTGCACTCTACGCCCCACACTCTGCACTTTGTGTACTTTTGTGCTTATTCAGCAGATTGGGATGCGTCTCGTTGGAAATAGAGATGAAAAACAAGCCATGATAAAAGCGATAAGAACCATAAAAACGCTGAGAGATGTTCTCTATACATCGTCTGTCCTTCATGAGTCCTCCACTTCTCCGCATGTGGTGCATGGTTATTAGGTTATGTAATAAATGTAATAAAATGTAAAGATTTTGTATTGACATGCTAAATTGAAATTGACATTAAATGAAAAACTTTTAGTACCTTAAAGACGTTTCACCTTTCTTGAACTGAAGAAGCCTTTTGGATGAAAGGCGAAACGTCTTCAAGCTACTAAAAGAAGTCCAGTTTAGCTTACAACTTAGCTCATTTGACTAACCTTGTGTAAAAGGAGCCAGAAATACTGACGTGAGCATGGTGTGTCTGTGTGTGTGTGTGTGTGTGTGTGTGTGTTTTGTGTTTCGTCACAGGTGAGCGCCCGTTCCCCTGCACCTGGCCCGACTGCACCAAGAAGTTCGCGCGCTCGGACGAGCTGGCACGCCACTACCGCACGCACACGGGCGAGAAGAAGTTCGGCTGCCCGCTGTGCGACAAGCGCTTCATGCGCAGCGACCACCTGATGAAGCATGCACGCCGCCACTCCAACTTCCAGCCCGCCATGCTCAAGCGCCACCACCAGGGGGCCGGGGGGGGCCAAGGAGGAGGAGGAGGAGCAGCGGGCGGA
>CM059268.1:2431290-2438790 GCA_030347295.1 Setipinna tenuifilis | reverse complement strand
CTTTGTACAGTACAGGATCAGAGAGAGCTTTCTCTCTCTCTCTTTATCTCTCTTTATCAATCTCTCTCTCTCTCTTATAAGCACAGGGATGTCTCTGCACAAACACACACTTTTCACTGCTGGCCCCCTCGCACTTGTGAGGCCACAGACCTCATTACCTCAAATACCTGTTAAAGCAGCTGCTTTCAAACTTGATTCTCTCTCGATGTATTTATCTTCACAGGCGCGTGTGTGCGCGTAAGCTCATATTAAACTCCTTCCTTGTGTGCGTTTAGAAGATACTTTAATACTACAATATTACCCCAGCGCTCCCCGTGTACCTCTCTTATGCATATCATTAGCGACGAGTCCGTTAGCCGTCCGCGCTAGCTCTAGCCTGAATGGCTAGTCCAGTGTGTGTGTGTGTTGGTCCAGCGTGTGTGTGTGTGTGTATGTTTGTCTACCGTGGGAGAGGAGGACACTGGGGGGAGGACAGGTAGTGGTGTCTCAGTAGGTCAGGCGAAAGACACACACAGACACATACACACAAAGACAGACACACACACACACACAGAATCATTCCAGGGTGTGAGGCAGCGCTGTCAAAGCTTCTACGGTTCTGCCAGGCCATGGCTGGCACACACACTGACACACACACACACACACAGAGGTATGTTGAGGCACTCTGCCACACGCTCACACACGCATGCATACACACACATCTAAACAAAACTAAGCAAAATTGCCAACACAACCCCTCCCTCCCATTTCCCATCATTAACCCTCATCACCCCCCCCCTCACCAGAGGGAAGCAGACTTCAGAGAAGCCCAGCTGGGTCTGAACCCCCCCAATCCTCCCCCACCCGCCAAACACACACCAGAGGCAGGTGGAAAGCTCTGAATACTAGGCCTTGTCTCCTCTCTCTCCCTCTCTCTCTCTCTCCCTCTCCCTCCCTCTCTCTCTCTCCCTCCCTCCATCTTTCCTATGCCCCCTCCCATTCTCCCAAAGGCCTCTCCCTCTCCCTCGCCCTCAGCCCCCAGCCCCCCTCTTCCTCTCCCAGCTCTGCCTCCCTGTAAAAGCCACACATAATCAGGGGCTTTCTCCCTCCCTCCCTACTCCGGGCTAAGAAAACAGCCGGAATAAAAATAAACTGCATCCCGGTGGCCGTACACACGCAACGCACCACATGTGAGGGCTTCGCCGCTGTTAGATAACCCTTTCAAAGGGGATCCAGACCGCCAGTCGGCTGACAGTTGGAATTTGACTGTCGGACTACTGGTCCTCTTAGCCTAAAGACTGAGACACCAGTTTACTGTCCTCTCAGCCTAAAGACTGAGACACCAATTTAGTGTCCAAGGTGACCCAGGCCCCTGACGCTGATCTACTGGTCCTCTTAGCCTAAAGACTGAGACACCAGGTCAGTGTCCAAGGTGACCCAGGCCCCTGATTCTGATCTCGCTGTTGAAGTCAGTCAGAGACATGAGACGTGTGTGTGTGTGTGTGTGTGTGAGTGTGTGTGTGTGTGTGTGTGTGTGTGTGTGAGTCTGTTTGTACGCCACAGTCTGGGATCTGTACAGGGGAAGCACACAGCAGCAGTTCAGACTTGTGTTGAGTTGTAAACAATTCAGCCAATCCGCACATTTCTTCAGGATAACTCGAGGCAGGGGGGTTGTTTGACTTTTACCCCCCCTGCCCCCTGCCCCCAGCAGAGATCGAAAAACGGGGACTTTAGCCCACGACCGCTCCCCTCATCTAGGTTGGGTGGGCCACTCTTATTCTCCAAAGATGCGTGTCACTCTTGCGGTCCCTAAGTTGTGACAGTGTCAGTTGATAGGCAAACACACTTCTGAACTCACCCATTTTTGGTTCTGCAATCCACTGCTGGTCAGTGTGGATCACAAG
Source organism: Setipinna tenuifilis (assembly GCA_030347295.1). Lineage (NCBI taxonomy): Eukaryota > Metazoa > Chordata > Actinopteri > Clupeiformes > Engraulidae > Setipinna > Setipinna tenuifilis. The sequence continues at coordinate 2,436,907 of CM059268.1, read as the reverse complement.
CACACACACACGCGCACACACACACACACACACACACCATTAAACAGGATAGAAGGGAAGACCCCACTAGAGAGCTGTGTTCCTTACCTGTTTCTCTACAAACCCAGAAACACACAAACCCTCTAGAGGCATATTTTTTACTGCCCCCACTTTCCCAGAGTCCTCGCCGGCTCCCAGAACATATAGTCCGTGGCAAACGCAGAATTTAACGCAAGAAGAGGTGGTGGTTTTCCTGTCTCTTGATGTCGGCATAGTTACACACACATGGCTCCAAATCAGCGGAATCGCATGTACTGGCACACAGACACACACACACAACACACACAACACACACACACATACAACACACACACACACACAATACACAACACACAACACACAACACACAACACACACACACATACAACACACAACACACAACACACAATACACAATACACAACACACACACATGCACACACACACACACAACACAACACACACAACACAGGTTTTTCCCTCCTTGTTTTCACTGTACCAAAACTACTTGAATGACGAACAGAAAGGAGACCATTGAACACAGCTTGTTGTGTGTGAGACTGTAGCCACTCCGTGTGCGGTCCCCCACATACCCTACCTGTGAGAAGAACGGATAGACTTTGTTTCTGGTTTCGCTCATTATTATTATTATTATTATTGCTTACTGTTTTTTTTTTTTTTTTTTTCGTTTGTTTTTGATTGAATATTATTATTTTACAAACAAGATATTTCTGTTGTTTCTGTGTTCAGGTCATGTGTAATTATGGTTTCTGCATTCATTATATTATTAGTAATATTATTATTATTATTATTATTATTGTATTAGTCTTTTATAACACATTTGTTCTCGTCTCTTTGCTTTGTATATTGTACTGCTTCACTCAGACTGAGGGGAGGGGGGGTTGGGACTGCACCCCATGCTACAGTATGTTTTTCTTGCATTAGGGTGGAGAGGGGTGTGTGTGTGTGTGTGTGTGTGTGTGTGTGTGTGTGTGGAGAGAGGCTGCCCCCCGTCCCCCCCTCCCCCTACCCCCACAACATCCCCTTTACTTCGAGACACTGTGTGGCTTCTGTTGTTCGCAGGATGTGGGGCTTTACAATCGCCATGGAGACGGTGAATAAACAGTAGAGGTAGAAGGTGGGGTGGGGTGGGTTGTCTTAGTTTGGGGGCTGGGGGTGAGGGTAGGGGGGGGTGTGAACTTGAAAAACAAAGGGAAATTTCATGGCCCCTCCAACACCATCCCCAATAGTGCTGATGTTTATTTTGCTTCATTTTGACATGTCGCGTAACCATAGAGACCACAGCATTGTGAGTGGATAGAGTAGGCTCTCCTTATTATTTCTGATGTTTTTCTCCTCCACTGGTAGAGGTCTTAGTAAGAAGCTCATCGTGTGCTTATTGTCTCTCACACACATACCTCTGTAATAAAAAAAAAAAAGAAAACATGAAAAGGTAGGAGTTGCTCAGAAACCTCAGAAGGGTTGTCCAAACATGCATATGAATGACTTGCTGGTGACAAATGAGTACATTATGTTGCTGTGGCAAAAATATCTTTAGTAATGGTTATAAGCCACGAGGCCTCATTTCAAACTCTACCAGTCTCCCACGTACGCCCAAACAGTTTCTATTTCACCAAATTATTCTCATTATTAGTTTGTAAGTTTTACATTTCTATCAGGTGTTTTAGTAAAGACAGTCGCCCTGGTCCTGATTTGATCTGGATCCAATCCTTAGGAGTGATTGATGTCTTGCAGAACTTGACCCCAACTGGTTTAATCATCGAAGTGCCAAAGGCATTGCTTTCAGAGGAAATTGGGATAATATACAGCAAAATCATACCACAGTAGATGACATTGAACAAAACATGTACAGTTTTGTAAGAGTGCTATGTGTTTTTAAGAGTATGTACAGAATTGCTTATGTGTATTAGATACGCAGACATATTTTAAGTTTAAACCTATTTTGTTTTCTTCTTTCTTGTGTGATCTTGATGTACGTATGATTCATTTTGGTTCTACTAGTCTTGATTTTTCTGTTTTTTTTTGCGATTTGTTATTGTTCTACAGTGCAGAACAAGGTTCATTTGGTTAGTGATCTCTGAAAACAGACATGATCGTCATAACAAGTGAATGCCCTACCATTCCAAAGGATTGCAAATGCTAATATTGTGCTGCTTGTATCAAACCAATGCATCAAAGGCTTCATTTCTTCATTTCATGTATTTATTTTTTCAGTGTACTCTTTGTAACTGTGATTGACATTGTGACTAGTACATTGGGTACTGTTATCTCTAGGTTTCCTTTCACGTACTTTACATTAGTTTCATTCATTCTTCCTTTGCTTGCTTTCTTGCTTTCCCTGTCTTCTTCTTTTGTGTTTGGGACAGCTTACAGTTTTCAGTATAGTTTTTCTCCAGCTCCTATTAGGCTGGCCCCTCGACCGGAAAGGAAAGGATACTAGCCATGTCTTGTTTGTGTTGACAACATCCCTGCTCACTTGGAAAAGGGAAAGACTTAACGCGAGAGACTTAACTTCCTGACAGAGTTCAGGTACACACGTGTCTCATTTGCATCCATTCAGCCGGTCTTCCCAAGCGAAGCGACGGAAAAGTTTCAAGTGGATTGTACGTTTAAGTTAAGAGAGGCGGACTTGCTTGTGGTCACGGTGGACCCCCGCGGTGGGCACACCGAGTGTGGGGTTCGGAGCGGTAGACGGCGGCACACACACACACACTTTGCCACGCCAGCGACGGTGCCAAGGACTGCGACCAGAGGCAAGCAACCCAGCGGCCTCTTCGGTCGATGAAAACGAACGAAAGAACAGCGTCAGGTGACGGCAGCACGACCCGGGTTTTGGTTGTGTTCTCCGCCACCAGGACTTTACCAAAGGCTTCAGGAAAGGATGAATGTTCATGTTCAAAACACTGGTTATAACACAGTCGGACATTTTTACGGTCTCGAGAAAGAAAGAAAAAAAAAAGCACATTGTGAGTTGCATTTTCTACATTTGTGAAATGTGAAAACACACACAAAACAAAAACTCAATAGCGTACTCATGAGTACTTTTCAAAGCATTCAAAGTTTTTTCCCCACCTCCTCAGTGAGTCAGTGATTTGGCAAGGACGGAGGCCGTTTAGCATAACGGACAAAGAAACATTATGACCGTGCATGTCATTGGAAGCGCGGGGAAGACATGCAACACTGTATAAACACAATCACGGCCAAAACACATAACGAGAGAGAAGAGCGCCCGGCTCGTCTCGTTTCATGTGCGCCTCCGGGTCCCCGGACTGAACCGATGGCCTCATGAATATGTGCGAGACACCACCCCGCTTCTTCGCCCCGACCGCCCGACCCAGAGAGAGAGCGAGGCAGCTGTGGCGGTCCCGGGTCTCGGGTCCCGGGTCCCGGGTCTTGTCACCGGCCCCAGGGTCCCCGCTGGGCCACCATGATGGTCCGGTCCTAAGAGAGAGTCCTTTTGGAGTTGGGCACACACACACACACACACACACACACACGGACCCTCAGCAGGCCCGTCTAAGAGAGAGTCCTTTTGGAGTTGGACACACACACACACACACACAGGCCCGTCTAAGAGAGAGTCCTTTTGGAGTTGGGCCGGGCCGGATGGTTGGACAGAACACTGTGCAGTGGAAAGGGTTGTTGCGCTTTGTTTTCGTTTTGTTTTTCTGTTTTTGCAGTGTGGTTATCCCCAAAGAGCCAAGAGAGAGTCTGAGAGTCTTTGAAATGAAATGCTGTTGTTTGTGTGACTGGCTGTGCATGATGAACGGCTAACTCCGGTTAGCCCAGGACAAGTGATAGCCCTCTTTATAACGAATGATGTCGACAGGGTGCCATCTTGGCATTTGAACATGTTTATACGTACATATGAAAAACAAAAAGATGTCTGGACCGGGTTGATTATGGTAGATGCCTCATGTGAAAGGAGATGGTTGTCTGCTTTGTCACCTCCAACTCACCCCCCACCCCCCTCTCTGTCTGTCTGTCTCTCTGTGTCTCTCTCTGTTTCTATGAGCTGAGTCTTTGACTGTTGTCTGATGGGGAAGACTCAGTCCTGGCAGTAGGCCTGAGCTTTTGGTTGGGGTCTGAGCACTTTGTCAAATCAGAGTCGAACACACAAACACTCTTTCACACACGCAAAAGGCCATCAGGTCGTGACTCATCAGGCTGCCCCTGGTGTCACACGCACACACACACACACTGACACACTGACACACACACACAGGCCTGGTGTGGGAGGTAACCTTTAAGACTGGTGATGGGGTCAAAGTTAATCTGTGGCGTCTGCACATGCTTAACCCTGCCACCAGAATATGGACAGACGGGTCTTCACACAGACGAGTGTGAGAGTGCGGATGTGTGTGTGTTTGTGACTGTGTGTGTGTGTGTGTGTGTATCCTGCATTAGCACTTAGTTAGGCTCAGGGTTTGTACCAGGGCCTCCCTCCTCCTTTCTCTCCATCGCTATCTCTCTCTCTATCTCTCTCTCACACACACACACACACACACACACACACTGTCTGTGTCTGTCTCTTTCTCCGTCTCTACCTTTAGAGCATTGCAAGGAAGCCCTTTGCATGCTGCTCCCTGTTGTTTTTGTGGTCACTGTGTTTTGGACAGCGGATTACAGAGAGGCAAGCGGTGCCGCACACACACACACACACACACACACACACACACGCTCGCGTCGCGAAGGAGTAAATGACTAGCAGCTGGCCGCCCGTCTGTCTACCTTGAGCCATATTCGCTAGCGGAGCTGTCACTGTCACTGTCACTGTCCCCCCCAAACGCCCCCCCCCACCCCCCCAAAACGTCCGCAGCTCCAGCCTGGGAGCTGGACACTCAAACACCCCCCCCCCCTCTCTCCCGTACTGCGATACCATTTAGAGACTAGCTTTTGGGGGGTGTTTGTTTTTTAGCGGCAGTCTCCTCCTTCCGATGTCGAGTGTCCTGATGTGGACTATGATGTCGTACAGCATTTAAAAAAATATATATATCGTTTTTCTTTTTTTAGCGAGGCTTGTTTTAAAAAATAAATAAATAAATAAACGAATAAAAAAGAAGTCCCCAGGCCTCTGGATGTGTCCCCCTTGACCTCTTTCCTCCCTGCGACCTTCGACCTTCGACCTGCCTTCGTTGATGATGTATGTCGTCTCTGTTTTGTACATCACCATGCGATGCCTGTCCCCGGGACGTCACGGTGCTTCTCCTGAGCTGTCTCAAGCACCACTGTTACGCGCTTTGTACAGTAACAATAACAAACTCTTACTCAACTATGGCCAGTTCATCTCTTCTTCATGACCTCATCCAAAAAACAAACAAACAAACAAACAAACAAACAAAAAAAACTGCCGTGTACCATAACGTTATTTTTTTGCAATCAAACCAAATCACTACAGTGAAGTATTACAGTTGTACAGTTCCATGAGTTCTTCTGATATTAATGTGCTGGTCAATGGTTGCTCTGCTGTATCTTTTTATGACCTTATTTTTTACATGTTAGACAATATATTGTGACCATGTCCTATGCAAATATGAAAAATTAACAAAATTGTTAAATAATGTATGTTGTCTTAACTT
>CM059268.1:2416290-2423790 GCA_030347295.1 Setipinna tenuifilis | reverse complement strand
CAAGTCAGTCCTCTGAAACAGTCCTGGTGGGAATGCAGGGTGAGCTTTCAGGAGGAGGATGTGGTTCGGTGTCAGTGCTTCCAGGTCATTTTTATCCTCTGTTACAATGGTTATGGGGCGGCTGTTCAAGATGGCTTCTACTTCACACAGTAGCGTTTGTAGACCTTCATCATCCAGATGTTGTTCTTTTAGAATAGAATAAAGAACCTGACGTACCATGCGGATCAGACGTTCCCACACTCCACCATGATGTGAAGCAGCTGGCGGGTTGAAAGTCCACTGTACTCCTCTCTGTAGCATGTCGTTTTCAATCTTGCTCTGATTCCATTCAGACAGGGCCTTTTCTAATTCTTTCTTAGCTCCTACAAGGTTAGTACCATTGTCTGAGCGGATGTGTCTGACCTGTCCTCTTCGGCACACAAATCTTCGCAGGGCATTCAGGCAGGAGTCGGTGTCCATGGAGTGAGTCATCTCTAGATGCACAGCCCTGCTTGCCATACAGGTGAATATGACTCCATACCTTTTTATTAGACTCCTTCCTCTTTTCACTTCGAAAGGCCCGAAGTAGTCCACGCCAACATTACTGAATGGTGGCAGGTCTGCCTGGACTCTCTCCTTGGGGAGGTCTGCCATCTTCTGCTCCCCTATCTTGCCTCTTATGCGTCTGCACACAGTACACCTTGAAAGAATTTTGCGTGCAGCCGAGTTGGCATTGACTATCCAGTATCTTTTTCGCAGAGTGGAGAGGATGTGATTTCTCCCAGCATGCCCCAGATGTTCATGGATGTGACGAAGCAGAAGAGTAGCGATGTGATGGTGTTTTGGCAGAATCATCGGCCGCTTCGCTTCCTCTGGCATTGCTGATCTGCTTAGTCTTCCTCCGACTCGAAGAACTCCATCATCGAGTACTGGATCAAGTTTATAGATGTTGCTTTGCCTGCTTATTGCTTTTCTCTCTACAGGTGTCTTTTCCAGCTGTGCCATCTCATCTGGGTATGTGTGTTTCTGGCAGAACACAATGATTGCCTTTTCTGCTCTTGACAGATCACTCAGACTGAGGGAACAGGTAAGTATTTTTGTCGTTGTATCTTTTGCTTTTGCTCTGAGTATGTCTTTCAGTTTGAGGTACCATGCTACTGCCCTTTTCAACATATGCCAACTTGAGAAATGCTCCAATAGCTTTTCTGTTGGGTTTTCCTCTTCCTTCTTGGTGACGACACTGAACACAGCAGTGCTCCTTTTCACCTCTGGGTCCTCTTCAGAGAGAGTGAGTGGTTCCATGGGGGTTTGAGGCCATTCCTCTTCCATCCTCCAGAGAAAGTATGGTCCCTGGATCCATTCTGTGCTCTTCACGAATGTGCCTGCACTCACTCCTCTAGACGCCATGTCAGCTGGATTCATCTTGGTTCTAATGTGCCTCCATTGTGACACTTCTGTGTTGTCCCTAATAACAGCTATCCTATTTGCCACAAAGGTGTGAAATCTTGTCTGCTCATTAGCTATATATTTAAGAACGGATTGACTATCAGTCCAAAATGTTGATGGTGACAGCTTCCACTCCATCTCTCTTCTCAGCATCTTATCCACTTTAACTGCCAGCACTGCAGCTGCCAGCTCCAGTCGTGGGATGGTCATCTGCTTCATGGGCGCGACTCTTGCTTTGCCATTCATGAAGGAGACGTGTATGTCACCATTGGTAGCGGTCATTCTTAGGTAGCTCACGGTGCCGTATCCACGCTCGCTGGCATCAGCAAAGTGATGTAGCTCAGCTTGTCTGACTGGTCCAAATCCATATGGTTTTATGCAACGAGCCACTTCAAAGCCCTCCAACACACTCAGGTCTTCAATCCAACTTCCCCACTTCTCAGATGCAGCCTGGGGTATCCTGACATCCCAGTCATGCTTACTCCTGCACACAGCCTGTAACAACAACTTCGCAGGTAGGGTGAGAGGGCATAGAAATCCAAGTGGGTCATAAATTGAGCTGACAATGGACAGCATGTTTCTACGTGTGTGTGGCTTGTCTTTCACAATGATGTTGAACTTGAACATGTCATCTTCAACACTCCACAGTAAGCCCAAGGCTCTTTCAATTGGTAACTTATCTCTGTCCAGGTCCAGTTCTCTGACCTCAGAGGCTCGGTCCTCCTTTGGGATGTGTCCCAGGACAGCTCGGCTGTTGCTCATCCACTTAGTCAGTCGGAATCCTCCTTTTTGACAGAGAGATGTTAATTCTGTAACCAGCTGCACTGCTTCCTGCTCAGAAGGGAGAGATTTAAGACAGTCATCGACATAAAAGTTATTGTCAACTGTGCTGATTATATTTGGATGGAACATGGCCTTGTTGTCCTTAGCGGTTTGTTTAAGTGCAAAATTTGCACAACTTGGTGATGACACCGCACCAAAGAGGTGCACTAACATGCGGTGCTGCACTGGAGGCTGACTAGCGTCACCATTGGGCCACCAAAGAAACCTTAGGTAGTCAATGTGTTCTTTTGACACTCTGACCTGGTGAAACATTGTCTGAATGTCAGTCATCACAGCAGCAGGCTCTTGGCGAAACCTAGTGAGAACACCAATGAGAGAGCTTGTTAAGTCAGGACCCTGCAAAAGTTCTGCATTCAAGGATGTGCCATGGAATGTAGCACCACAATCAAAAACCACCCTAATGGTGCCCTTCTTTGGATGGTAGACTCCATGATGTGGGATAAACCATACACCAGGTCTATTCAGTTCATCTTGTGGAACAACCTCTGCATGTCCTTTATTGATGACTTCTGTGAGAAAGTCGCTATATTCTGTTTTGAACTTTGCATTCTTATGGAACTTTCTCTTTAGACTGGCCAGACGCTGCTCTGCCACCTGTTGGTTATTTGGCATAACTGCGTTTTTCTTCCTGAAAGGTAAGTCCAAGGTGTAATGTCCATTCTTGAGACAGACAGATGTTTCCATTATTGACATGAACCTTTTGTCTTCAACAGACATTTCTGGTTTGTCTTCTTTGCTTTCATTAAAGTCATGATTATATTGTTGTATTAACATGTCATTCAATTTTTCCACAGATATTCTATTCACCGTAACAATGGGTGTGTTGGAGCTGCCACTGTCATGAAGAGGGCCATTAACGGTCCATCCAAGTATGGTTCTAACTGCGTACGGCCCATCTTCTTGGCTCTTGACCACTTCCCACGGCTCTAATGCTTTCGGAACATTGCTGCCAATCAGCAGTTCTACCTCAGCTTCAATTGTGGGAAAGCTCACATTACTCAGGTAAGTATATTTAGATAGGTCATCACTGTTGGGAATGTTACTTGTGTCTACTGGCATTCTGCTTTGACTGTACACATCTGGCAAGGTTATGAAGTGGGATTTATCAATAGCAGACACCTCCAGGCCTTTGATGATGTCTGCACTCACAGCCTTCTCCTGTGACAGGGTTCGGAGCAGAATGTTAGTTTTTTTTCCGGTTAGGTTAAGCTTGTTGGCTAGTGTCCTCGTGCAGAAGGTTGAGGAGCTGCCAGGATCCAGAAATGCGTAAGTATTTACTACCTCACTTCCTTTGCAGTGCTTCACCTTTACTGGCACAATGGGCAGCATACAATCTCTACTGATCTCTCTGTCACCGGCCCCAGAATGCTCTCCAGCTCTGAGTGAGACCTGCCCACTATTGATGGTAGGCTTCACTGATGGCTGATTGCTCTTAATGTGCAGCACACTTGGGTGTTTTTTCTTGCAAACAGAGCAGCTTAGACGCCCTGTGCAGTCTTTGCTGATATGTCCTGCTTTCAGTAGACATCCAAAACAGACACCATTTTGTCTTAGAAATGTGATCTTGTCTTTGTGCACTTTTTTCTCCAATTCATCACATGACTTCAATTCATGGTCTCCTTTACAGAACAGACACGGGGTATCTGGGGTTTTCTGTGTTTGACTTGGTTTCACATTCACGTTCACATTAGTTGCAAAGCTTCCTTTTGGCTTAGGTTTCGACACCAACTTTAACTTTGTTTGGGTATGGCTTGTGTCCTGTATGTTGCCAAATATAGGATCTGACATTATCTTGGCTTGTCCTTCTACAAAAGAAACTAAATCGGCCATTTTCACTCTGCCTTTGCTTTGCAGGTCACATGCTTTTGCACGCCATTTCTCTCTCAACTTATATGGGAGTTTTAATACAACATTCCTCATATTAGAGATTGTGTCCAATTCAGTCATGTAGTCTATTTCTTCCATAGCAGTACAACAGGTTCTAAGAAACAATGCATACTCACGCAGTGCCTTTGTATCCTCAGGTTTGATGGCTGGCCAGTTGAAGACCTTCTCCATGTATGCACAGGATATTCTATATTCATTTCCGAAGTTTTCTTTTAGTAGTGCCTTTGCTTTCGGGTAACCTCTGTCTGCATCCATGTGTTGACAACTTTTCACAAGATCCAAGGCTGGTCCTTTGGTGTATTGAATTAAAAACTGTAATTTGTCTTGGTTGTTGTCTGTTTTTCTTTCGATCATGTGTTCAAAGGAATGAATAAAGGATTTATATTGGAGGATATCTCCATCAAACGGTGTAATGCCTCCTTGTGGTAAAGTAGAGAGCACTTGCTGTTTAACAAGGATATTGGTCAGTTCATTTTGTCTCCTGAGAATGTCAAATAGATCATGTGGCTGTGATTGATTCATTAAAGGAGCAGCTATTGAGGTCAACCGACCACCTGCAGTGTTTATTTGGCTGCCAGAGTGACCACTAGCCTGGCTATTGGCTTGCCTAACCTGCACTGCATGTTGTGTGGTTTGAGTAAAAGAACTATAAGAAGGAGCAGAATAAGTCTGTTGGCCAGTGTTATGAACATGAACAGAAGAATGAATAGGATAGGGAAACTGAACCTTAACTCCATCCTTAGGCCTTGTATCTGGGTCAGGCATAGGCTTATATTGTGATTGGTGCTCCTCTGCATCAAAGTATTCGTTCATTGCATCCACCACTTCTTGCTCATCATCATCAAAGTCTTCAAATACAACTTGTTCAGCGTTTTTAAATACTTCAATTTTTGCCATATTTGCCGCCAATTGTGTGTCTAAGTCTAACGTTTCTCTTCTTTTTCTAAGTTCTTCCCTTTTCTGTTCGATTATTTCTTGCTCTTTTTCCAAAGCGTGCTTCTCTTGCAGACGCGCAGCTTTGGCCAATAGCGCAGCCTGCTCTGCCTCAGCACGAATGAGCGCTTGTGAGCTGTTTGATCTAGTAGATCTCGTGGAACGGCGACTAGTCACAGAGCGAGCTTCAGTGTCTGGAAAATCTGCATTCGGTTCAGAAGAATCAGGGCCTTCAGATACTACAGCAACACTTAAGTGAGCAACAGTACTGTGCGCTTCCGGATTTTTGGCAGAGGAGATCCATTTCGTAGTGTTGGAGAGAAAGGAATTAATCTGTTTAATGCGGGGCTCGTACCAAGTTTTTAGATCCGCCTCCTTGGCCTCCTGGCTTAAAGTTTGGATGTAAGCACTATGTAAGGTTTCAAATTCGCTAAGCATTTGTTTGAACTTAGCCAAAGTTTCCTTCACTTCCTCAACAGACTCATTATCAGTCATGAGGGTATTTAAAATCTTCATGCGCCGCGTAAGATGCGACAGTTTACCACTTCGCGAAGCACGCATTTGTGCATTGGCTTCATTCAAATTCTTTTCCGGCTCGGGCATGGCTTCATCCGAGTCAGTTTCAGACATTGTGTATTTCACAAACAACTGAAATAATTTCTAATTCCCAAAGAAAGCAAAACTATTTCCCTCACATAGTGTGAAGCATTGCAGACCTATTCCTTTTACTTTGGCGACGCTTGGGTTCATTTAAACGCGCTCAACGTCCTTGTTCATTTCATCGACTTTCTTTCTTCAATTCATACCTTCGTTCATTTAAAATAAAGTTCAAGCAGTGTTCTTATTTTTTTTCAAATCCAGCAACATCCACAAAAGTCCGCGTTTCAATTGTTCATCTTCAAAATCACATACTTGCGCGGCCTTTCCTTTGTTCCAATTGTTTGGCGCGTTGGCCTTTCCTTCTCCTTCGCAATTCACAGTCCTTTACGAAGTGTTCCAGTATTCCACAACGAAGTCCACAGCGCAGTCATTGACTTAATGTAGTGGTTATGTCAGCTTTAAATTTCCATTGTTTCCTTTGACTGTAGAGAATGCAGGAGTCTGACGCGTGAAAGGACGAGGATGCGTTATTGTTTGTCCGGATGAGTGAGTTGGTTTATTAAACAAAAAAGGGGGTAACAAACTTGTAATTTTAAACTTGTAAAGAAATAAAACAAAATGTATCAAACAGTTTAACTTGATGGATCTGGCTTGGCTTGACGCAACAGACCGACGTTCAGGCAGGCACAGTCGCGCGCACGGTCACGGTCACGGTCACGGTCACGGTCAATGACTGTTGCGCCTTGCACCCCTACAGCGTCTGGGCCACGTCACCACACCAGCTTTTATGCCCAAATTCACGCCACCTACAGGGGACAATTATGACACTAACAAGGTGCAATTAATGTCAAGTCTGAAACCCAAAACTCCAAATCTAAAGATATAAATCTTTATCTAAATATCAACAAAAACATTTTCAGGAGCTCTGATAACAAAACAAGAAATTAAAAGAATGGCTCTTACAGACAGAGATACATCAGTGAGATTAGTGTATTTGTATTTGACAGATGAAGAGAAAGAAAGGGAGAGATAGAGGGGGAGAGATAAAGAGAGAGAGAGTTCTTTATCAGTGAGAGGGGGTGTGTGCTTGTGAGGAAGAGAGAGAGAAAGAGCGAGAGAGAGAGAGAGAGAATTCTCTATGAGTGAGAGGGGTGTATGTGAATAAGACAGAGAGAGAGAGTGCAAGAAAGAGAGAGAGAGAGAGTTAGACAGAGAGAGAGACACAGAGAGAGTGGGCGGAGGTGGAGAATCACCAAGGACAGACGTGGTTCATCCGTGCGTGGGCATCATCTGAGAGGACACGGACATTCTGCTACTGTGAGGGGGCTCCTCTCTCCTCTCTTAGCCCCTCTCTCTCTCTCCCTCTCTCTCTCTCTCTCTCTCTCCTCTCTCTCTCTCTCCCTCTCTCTCTCTCTAGCTCTCTCCTCTCTCAGCCTCTCCAGCAATCCCAGCATGCTTTGCACCTCTCCAGCTCTCTGAGTGGGCGACACAGGCTGGCACCCTCACACACAGGCTGTCCTGACAACCACAGCACGGAGGAGAGGAGCGAGGGAGAGAGAGAGAGAGAGGGAGAGAGAGAGAGGGAGAGAGAGAGGGAGAGAGAGAGAGACCCTCACACACAGGATGTCCTGACAACCACAGCACGGAGGAGAGGAGCGAGGGAGAGAGAGAGAGAGAGAGAGAGAGGGAGAGAGAGAGAGAGACCCTCACACACAGGCTGTCCTGACAACCACAGCACGGAGGAGAGGAGCGAGGGAGGGAGAGAGAGACAGAGAGAGGGAGAGAGAGAGAGGGAGAGGGAGAGAGAGAGAG
>CM059268.1:2381290-2401290 GCA_030347295.1 Setipinna tenuifilis | reverse complement strand
TCATTCACTCGCTCGCTCACACACTCACTCACACACTCCCTCATTCACTCACTCACTCACTTACCAGCTCACTCACTCACTCACTCACTCATTTGCTTACTCACACACTGACTGACTCACTCACTCACTCACTCATTCATTCACTCACTTACTCACTCATTCACTCACTGACTCACTCACTCACTCACTGACTCACTCACTCATTCACTAACTCACTCACTCACTCATTTATTAACTTACTCACTCACTCACTCACTCATTCACTCGCTCACACACTCACTCACACACTCCCTCATTCACTCACTCACTCACTTACCAGCTCACTCACTCACTCATTTGCTTACTCACACACTGACTGACTCACTCACTCACTAACTCACTCATTCACTCACCAACTCACTCATTCACTCACCAACTCACTCATTCACTCACCAACTCACTCACACACTCACTCACTCACTCAAGCATTACCTAAAATCAGTGGCATTAGCTGCTATTATGCTAATGTGTTACACTTGAGATAGCAGATGAGCAAATGACTTTTGCAAGCGATGGTAACGCTAATGCTAACGCTAATGCTAACGGTAATGGTCCAGTCATATAGAGTGGCTAATGTGCAGTGCTCCACTGATGCGTGCCAGAACCGTAGCGGACAAGATATGTCACAGATGCAGATGTTCACGGGTTGTGTAATGTAATGCATAACGGATGTTTCTATACGCCTTCACCATCACTGTGATGCTTTTACAACTCCCTTGCTCTGACCACATTCTTTATTTTATTTTATTTTTACTTTAACATTACTACATGTACATTCCTCCCTCTTTCTCCTTCCCTTTTTTAACTCTATGTTAATATCGATGCTCTTCTCTTCTTGCACTTGTGTATGTGAAGCACATTGAGCTGCTTGAGTTGAAGGAAAGAAATAAGCCCAAATGCAGTGCATCCTGCCTGCAGAAATAAACTTGTCTTGGATACCGAGTCAGTAGTATTATGGGATGTCTGTCTGTGATGCTGGTGTAGTGCAAAGTGGACAGAGGAACCACACAAAGACACAGAAAACAAACCACCCAAAGACAGCTTTGGTAACAATAAACTAATCTTGTTTTGTTCTTTTTTTGCTATTTACATTTGTACCTAATGTGCAAATTAATAATTTAAAGTAGTGTAAAACTCTCAAATGAATATAAAATCATATTTTCTTTTTGTTCTTCCATTCTTTTTTTTCTTTTTTTTTTACAATTCTAACATGGTGAGTCCGTAAGCTTGTCACACAGAAAGGAGGAGGAAGAGGAGGAGGAGGAGGAGGAGGAAGAGGAGGGGGAAGAGGAGGAAGAGGGCTGTGGTGTGCGGCCCTGGAAACAGGAGTGGGGGGGTTTGGGGGGGGGCGTAAGCAGTGGACATCCTTGGCCAGGGGAGACACTCAGAGAAGAACAGCGTCCTGGCATCCAGGCCTCGCCACAAATAAAGAAAAAAAACACATACACACAAACACACAAATGAACAAGCAAATCCAACCCAACACACACACACACAGACGCACACACACACACACACACACACACACACACACGCACACACACACACACACACACCAAGGTGCCTAACTAACTACATCAAAAATTCCACAGCAGAGCACATTTGGAAAGGTCAATGTCACTTATTTTCCTCTATGTGTGTGGGCAGACGTGTGTGTGTGTGTGTATGTGTGTGTAGGGTTGGGATAGGTTGTGTGTGTGCGTGTGTGTAGTTGGGGACAGGTTGTGTGTGTGTGTGTGTGTGTGTGTGTGTGTGTGTACGTATGTGTGTGTAGGGTTGGGAATGGGCTGGGTGTGCCAGGCGTGGCCCTCCTGGGCACAGAGGGAGTGGTCAAAGCACTGCTGATGTCACTGGTCATGTGATTGGTAATGCTCCAGAGAGGCTTGTGATTGGCTCTGAGTGGCAGTGACATGAAGTGTGACAGCCTCGTCCACCCCTCCACCTCTCATGGCTTGGCACAGCCAACCTCATGGCATTGGCTTGGCACAGCATATCTTCCTCTCTATATAGTACTATTTCACTATTTGCTCCTCCACCCAGGGGCAGTTTTAAGACATTTCAGGCCCTGGGCAAAGGACAATTCACCTCTAGGCAGCCTCTCCAAACTCAACAGCAATATCAGCAGTCACAAATTTGCTCTCCGTCTTAGGATGTTTGGTTCCTACACTGGCTCTGTGGACATTTTATAATCCAGACTGAAAAACATTTATTTTCTCTCCACATTTTGGTCAGCCACGAGTTTCTCGATCCCCTTTTATTTTATTGAAATTGGTCCCCTTTTTAATAAGCAAGTTATAGAAAGTTGCCAATGTTTTAGAATGTCTGGTTAGGGTTTGTAATTGCGGTAAGCAATCACAACCTTTTTCTGTGTTTTACGATGAATATACTCTTGTGGAATGATTATGTGAGGTTCTCAATTTTACTGTACCCGCCAAATGTGTTATGGATATTGAACTGCAGTGTGAAGACACCCTTCAAAATAAACATAATGAAGTTTGTTTTTTTCCAGGATGTAGTTTGGGCACATTTTAAAATTTGTAAAACTGTAACACCAAATTTGATTTATGTGTCAATTTGGCTCGGTACAGCCAAACAGGGAAAAACAGGGAAATGACACATTTTTAAAGCCTGCCCTCTGCCACAGCTTACAGCTTACAGCTTACAGCACAGACTGTGATCCAGCTAAGGTTTGGCTTGCATCAGGCCCTGGCCTGGCCTGGCCTGGCCTTGAGTAGAGGCACACTAAGATATGGTAAACACAGGCTAATGCTTGAGGTGAAGGTGTTTTCTGAAACATTTTGGTTACACTTTATTTTACCAGTTACTGTGTATCTTCATCATAAAGTACAGTGTGAAACATGTAGCATTATGTACTCACACTGTACCTTAGGGTTAGGGTTAGGTTTGAGACTAGGGTCAGTGTAAAACATGTTGTTACATGTAGATACACTGTAAAAGGTACCATTAAAATATGTATTGAATAATATAAAATTATTAAACTATTAAATAATTATGAAATTATTGCATAATAATAAGTTTTAAATTTGAAAGCTTTTGTGGGAAGTTGACAAACTGCTTGGCTTGATTAGTCAAGGGTCTCTGCAGGGCAGTAACTGGCAGTGTACATGTGAATGCTTCATTAGCTCCACTTAAGGAAGGAGTGGGTGGGAATTGGTTTTACAACTAATCATCTCAAAACATTTGGAAATCTAGCAACTTCCGTGCGTTTATCAGATAGTGATGTTTTTGCTGTTTCCTGACACCTTATTTCTGAACATTCTGCAGGTGTGGCCTATACAGTTCCCCACCGACACAACAGTGGCTAAATTATCTATAATATATATATATATAGTATATAGCATGTATATAATATCATTATAACAGTGTCCCAATAATAATAAATTTGATTCTTGAACTTCTGATATATATTCTTTTACAACGTATCACTGCACCCTAGATCTGTGCCGGACAGAGGTGTCAACTCTGCCACGTTTTCCTTCTAACACAGGTGACTTCACTGAGTAGCTGATCTGATACCTGTCTTTAGTGCTCATTACAGCTGATTCAGAGGCAGTTGGATCAAATTTGTGGCAGGGTTTTTACTTTGGTTTTTACTTTCTTAACCCGGGATTGACACCTCTGTATGCCAGATCTGAGCCAAATGTGGCTCAGAATCGCCAAATTCAAACCAAACCAAAACCTTTACCCAGAACCTGCACCACCTGTGGACCACAGACCTCAGCATGTACCCCACCCCACCCCACCCAATAACCCCCACCCCTGCCCCCCCCTGCCCCCCCCAGGCTGACCTGAGAGGGGGGCGTCTGTACCCTTTGACACCCCTGATGATGGGGCTTTTGCGAACAGCTGAATCAGGCTGTCTGTATATAGACTGGAGCACGTGCACACACACACACACACACACACACACACACACACACACACACACACACACACACACACACACACAGGAATTGTCAATTCATGGTGTTGCAAGCTGATGTTCTGAAGAAACACTGCATACAACAAGACAGACCAAGTCACACACACACACACACACACACACACACACACACACACACACACACACACACACACACACACACACACACACACACACACACACACACACACACACACACACACACAGCTTTGATTAGTGCCAAATAAACATCAGCCTGAAAGTAAAAGGGCAAGTTCCTTATCGCTTGTGGGATGCATAGATTAAAAACAAGGAGGTGGGGGGGTGGGGTGGGGTGGGGGGAGGCAGACATTACCAAACTTATTGCTTTTTAAAAAATTCCCATGCTTAGCAGTGCATTTCCCTCCCGTTGCACTTATTTGCAATGCACAGAGAAAAAACACATTATTCATCAATATTGAGACTTCAAAGGACTAAGCTGAGAAGTATTGCATTCAAATTGACCTCTAAATGGAGCAAGTCGTCTAAGTTACTGCCAGCTCCATGGAAACGGACATAGGTTTGCGTTTACGTTTCTCGCACACACACACACACACAGGTACAGGTGAGTTTACAGTAGGTGCTCTGAGCACAGTGATGGCTTTTACTCTAGAACAAGTAAAAGACTGATCAGACATAAACATACAAACAAGGCAAACTGACAAAACATACAAACAAACAAACAAACAAATGCAACAGCACAATCTCTGGCCAAAGCTGTAAACTGACTCCTGACACACTTCCTGTTCGTTGTTGTTGTTGTTCTTGTTGTTGATGTTGTTTACAGCATCCGTCACTACTGAATGAAATGTAACGAGAATACAAGGAGACCGTTCGTTCTTAAATAGAGTAGGGCGTGTTATGCCAGTAAGCCAGTACTGTCTGATCGACCCTCAGAGCAGCGTGGTAGGGGGGTGGGTGTGTAGGGGTTGGGGGGGGGAGTTGGGTGGCTGTGTGAACTCTTGTCCAGCAGAGGTGCAGGGGGGGGGGGCGGGGGGGCGCGCTGCCCACCAGACGGCGCGGGGGGGTGGGGGGGGTTGGTCGGGTTGGGCGCTATCCGGTTCGGTGACCTTTGCCCTCTCTCTCCCGGCGGCGCAGCTCCTCGCGGTAGCAGTAGGAGCAGAAGTTCTCCGTCTCGGGCCGCCCGTAGAACGAGCAGTTCTCGCGCTTGCAGCGCCGCTGCTGGAAGCAGTAGGCCGAGCACATGGTGGAACTCGGCACGGAACCCGACACAGACGAGCTGCGGCCCGTCACGCCCACCATTCCGGGCATGCTGTTGGTGCCAGTACCGGTACTGGTACCACTGGTACCACCGGTGCCTTTGGTTCTGTCGTGGTGTCCCAGCCAGTGGCCGTGCGGAGTGGGCTCCTCGTCGGCGAACTCCAGGCAGTCGCGGATGTCGTTGATGTGGAAGCCGTTGGTGTAGGTGTGAGACTTGTGCTCCCCGGGCATGGCGTAGGACAGCAGACCGGACTCGTGGTGGTGGTGGTGGTGGTGCCCGCTGGTGGTGCCGTAGCCGTAGCCACTGTGCCCGCTGTAGCTGTGCCCGCTGTAGCTGTGCCCGCCGCTGTGGGCCGCGTTGGCGGCGTTGACGGTGGTGCCAGTGCGCAGGAGGGCCGGCAGGCGGGACGGGCTGTAGCTCTGTGAGGACAGCGAGCGGTTCTGCTGCGGGTAGGTGGCGCAGGTCTTGAGCGTGCCCATCTGAGGAGGAGCGGCCCCCCGGCAGGACGAGGACGGGGACAGACAGGCCTCCTCTCGTGCCACCTCCCGCAAGTGGATCACGCTGTGCCGCTGCACGGGCGGCGTGTGGCTGTAGTGGGCCGACACCGGGACCGGCACCGGCCCCACCGAGCCTATCGAGCCCACAGAACCGGGCCGCTTGGCACCGTGAGCCGGGGAGGAGAAGGGCACGGGGGACATGGAGGAGGGGACGGGGGAGGGGGCGGAGGTCGGAGCGGTGGCAGTGACGGCGTTGGGGATGGGGATGGGGGCGGTGGGAGGCATGGGGCTCCCCCTGTCCGGCACCTTGGAGGAGAGCTGTGGGTGGTGTTGGTGGTGGGGGTGGGCAGGGTGGATGACCGGCGAGCAGCTGTCGGGCGGTGAGCTGTCTGACCGCTCCCTCTGGAACACGCTCTCCTGCTCGGGCCTCTTCAGCGAGGCAGCAGCGGAACTGGACGTGACGGCAGCTGTGACCGCCGCGGTGACGGAGGTGGCGATGGAGCCCGTTGTCACGGCAACCCCTCCTCCTCCTCCTCCCCCACCACCCCCGCCATTGGTCAGCGTCTTCTTCTCGGCCTCGGCCTTCCTCTTCTGCTCCTGCTCGCTGCTGAATCGCTCCTGGGCGCTGGTCAGGTAGCAGCTGATCATCTCCTCGTGGAACTGGTGGCGGTGGCTGGTGAGCAGTAGGCCGGCGAAGATGAACTTGCGCTCGCCCTGCATGGCCGCCCGCAGGATGTTCAGGCTCAGCTTCACGTCCGTGCTGTACTTCCAGCTCTCCAGGTTGCCGCTGCCGCTGCTGCTGCTGCCCCCGCTGCCGGACCCCTTGCCCAGACCCTGACCCTGACCCAGACCCGGGCCGGGACCGGGGGAGCTGCCCGAGGCCCGGTCCGTGGGCGAGGGGCTGGTGGTCTTCTCCGAGGAAGACGTGCTGGCGGACTGACCCGATTGACCCGATTGACCCGACTGACCCGACTGACCGGACTCCTCCTTGCTGCCCTTGCGCACCTTGGAGTCCTTCTTCTTCGCTTTGGCCTCAGCGATTCCTCCTCCTGCTGCTCCTCCTGTTGCTGTTACTCCTCCTCCACCTCCTGCAGTGCCGTTCTCCGCTCCTCCACCACCCCCACCTCCACCTCCACGGCCCCCGGTGCCGCCCGAGTTGCTGCCCTTGCTGATCTTGCCGTGCACCAGGCCCCCCAGTCCCCCCATGTTCCTCTTGAGCTTGATGCCCAGCGTCTTGCTGAAGCTGCCCAGCTTGTTGGCCACCGAGTCGGCCCGCGTCTTGTCCTTGTCCTTGTCCTTGCGCGGCTGCTTGTCCTTGTCCTTGGCCTCCTTGCTCCCGCCGCTGGGCTTGCTGCCGTTGGAGTTCACGTTGGAGTTGCTGCACACCGACTCGCGGTCCGAGTCCATCGACTCCGCCAGGGACTGCACGTCCTCGCCTGCTGAGGCTGTGGGAGACTCCGGCTGGGCGAGAGGAGCCTGGAGAGAGGGTGGGGGTGGAGGTAGAGATGGAGAAGAGGGTGGGGGTAGGGGTGGGGGTAGAGAAGAGGGTGGAGGTAGGGGTGGGGGTAGAGTGGAGAAGATGGAGGAGGTAAGGGTGGGGGTAGAGAAGAAGGAGGAGGTACGGGTGGGGGTGGAGAAATGGGTGGGGGTAGGGGTGGGGGTAGAGAAGATGAGGGTGGAGGTAGGGGTGGAGAAGAAGGTGGGGGTAGGGGTGGGGGTAGAGAAGATGGAGGAGGTAGGGGTGGGGGTAGAGAAGATGGTGGTGGTGGAGAAGAGGGTGGGGGTAGGGGAGGGGGTAGAGAAGTTGGAGGAGGTAGGGGTGGAGGTAGAGTGGAGGTAGGGGTGGGGGTGGGGGTGGAGAAGATGGTGGAGGTAGGGTTAGGGGTAGGGGTGGGGGTAGAGAAGAGGGTGGAGGTAGAGGTTGGGAGTAGAGAAGATGGTGGGGGTGGGGGTGGTGGTGGAGAAGATGGGAGGGAGGAGGGATTCGAGAGGAAGGGAGAGAGAGGAAAGACAGGCATCAGACATCAGAGGGGATTCATCTTTACAGACTTTACAGTCTCTCCGCACTGTTGCTGCTGCGCTAAGGCAGGTTTAGCTAGCAGTGGTCATTTATTTTTAGCTACTGTCACCCCCCCCCCCCCCTTTCCACAGAATAACAATGAACCGGGAGGCGCACACACACACACACACACACACACACACACACACAGGGCAGGCACAGACAGTCCGCCATTAGTGGTCTACAGGAGAGCCGCATCAGGTTACCCCGTTAGCAGAGGAAATGCATTTCAAGACTCATAGGAGAACAGATAGCCACTAACAACTGAGAGAGAGAGACAAAGGGAATGTGTGTGTGTGTGTGTGTGTGTGTGTGTGTGTGTGTGTGTGTCTAAGGGGAGGGAGGTAATGAGAAAGAGAGGGAGAGAGAGGGAGAAAGAACAGAGGAAGAGGAGGAGGAGGAAGAGGATAAGGGAAATAGAGACACGGGGAGACAGTAAAAAGGAAAAAAAATAGATGTACCTAAAAGAGAAAGAGAGAGTGTGTGTGTGGGTGTGTGTGTGTGCAGAGCGGATGAGGATGTGGATGCGGAGGAGAGAGAGGTTACCCGTGTTTCGGAGGGAATGTGTGTGTGTGTGTGTGTGTGTGTGTGTGTGTGTGTGTGAGAGAGAGAGAGAGAGTGTGTGTGTGTGTGGAGATGCGGAGGAGAGGTTACCCGTGTTTCGGAGGGAATGTGTGTGTGTGTGTGAGATTACCCGTGTTTCGGAGGGAATGCGGATCCATGTTACATTCATGTAGCTGTGCAGCAAGTTCAGCTTGGCCTCCAGGGACAGGATCAGACTGCAGATAGACAGATAGACAGATAGACAGATAGATAGATAGATAGATAGATAGATAGATAGATAGATAGATAGATAGATAGATAGATAGACAGACAGACAGACAGACAGACAGAAAAGTTGAGAGAACAGAGAAAGGGAGAGAGAGAGGGAGAGAGAGAAAGGGAGAAAGGGGGAGAGAGAGAGATGTTACTTGTCATTATCAGGCACTGCAGGTGGGTCTCAGCTCATGTTTCACGTTTCAGCACATTTCTGTAGGACAGGAGGCATGTGACCCTGTGACCCTGTGCTAATGGGGGGTGGGTGGGGGTGGGGGGGGGCTTCTTGACGACTCTATCGGCCTGCATGCCTGCCTGAGGACATCACTGCCTGACACTGAGTGCCTCAGGTAGATAGATAGATAGATAGATAGATAGATAGATAGATAGATAGATAGATAGATAGATAGATAGACAGACAGACAGATAGATAGATAGATAGATAGATAGATAGATAGATAGATAGATAGATAGATAGATAGATAGATAGATAGATAGATAGATAGATAGATAGATAGACAGATAGATAGCTTCTTGACGACTCTATCGGCCTGCCTGCCTGCCTGCCTGCCTGCCTGCCTGAGGACATCACTGCCTGACACTGAGGGCCTCAAACACAGAGCTGGAGTGGAGGCTGCAGCCTTTCCTGATGTCCTGGTTGAGGCTGTAGCCTGGTGCCCTGGTAGGACAACCATAGCACCAGAGCTCCAGCCTCAACCAGGGCATCAAGATAGGCCACATCCTGCACCAGGGTAGCAGGCTACAGCCTCAACCAGGCCATCAGTCGCATACAGGTAGGCAGGCATGCTATATTTTTTAGAATGATCTGTGTCCACATGTAAATACAAAAATCACTGAATCACAATTATGGGTAGCAGTGTAAGCAGTAACATTTACTAGTGCTAGTCAACCATTAGCATCTTAGATTTTAGAAAGGCACGCTAAAAACCATACCCACAAACCCACATCACATCTCAGATCTCCTTACTGACTTAACCCCCCCCACTTCACAACAATCTCATTCTCAACAACCAACAACATAACACCACCCCCCCACCAAAATACCCAAATACCCAAACACCTCCCCAATAAGCCACATGCCTGCCATAGACACCAATGACATAACCCCCCCCCCCACCAAAATACCCAAATACCTCCCCAATAAGCCACATGCCTGCCGTGACACCAGTAGGCCTAGTTGTAATTAGTGGCTCTCAATGTGCGCGCTGAGGATGAGGAGCCAATGATGCACGGGCGCGTTATATTACACAGATGCCTGGGCAGCATTATATATTACACAGATGCCTGGGCAGCCGCGGAGCTCAGCGGCGCAGAGGCCCATGTCATTACAGGGACGCCGGAGCAGATGTTTGCAAAGAGCCTCCCTCCACATCCACTAATCCACACACACACATAAACACACACACACACACACACACACACTCACACACACACACAAACAGGTAGACGGGTACATCCACTAATCCACGGGCTACCCCAGTACAGCTGGCTGCTCTCCCATCCTCCGAGCAGCAGCCCCTCTCCCCTCCCTATCCTCCTCCCCTTATCCCTCCTCCTACTCTCGTCTGCTCTTCTCCCTCTTCTCTTCTCCTCTCCTCTTCTCCTCTCCTCTCTCTGCACCTCCTCTCCTCCTCCCCTCTCCCCTCCCTATCCTCCTCCCCTTATCCCCCCTCCTACTCTCTTCTGCTCTCCCCCCTCTTCTCTCCTCCTCTCCTCTTCTCCTCTCCTCTCTCTGCACCTCCTCTCCTCCTCCCCTCTCCCCTCCCTATCCTCCTCCCCTTATCCCCCCTCCTACTCTCTTCTGCTCTCCCCCCTCTTCTCTCCTCCTCTCCTCTTCTCCTCTCCTCTCTCTGCACCTCCTCTCCTCCTCCCCTCTCCCCTCCCTATCCTCCTCCCCTTATCCCTCATCCTACTCTCTTCTGCTCTTCTCCCTCTTCTCTCCTCCTCTCCTCTCCCCCTCCCCTCCTCTCCCCCTCTCTCCTTCTCTCCTCAGTCCTTTCTCCCCCCACTCTCCTCTCCTCTTCTCTCCTCTCTCTGCACCTCCTCTCCTCCCCCCTCTCCTCCCCTCTCCCCTCCTCCCCCCATCCCTCCCCTTATCTAGCCTGCCTGGGCTGCTGATACAGATGGCGGAGGAGGGAAATACTGTGGCATCCTGCACACATCAATCATGTATGAATGTGTGTGTGTGTGTGTGTGCATGTACCTATGTACTGTACGTGTATTGCATGTATATCTATCTAGCCATCCATCAATCAATCCATCCATCCATATGCAGTTGTAGATTTATGTATGTGTGTGTGTGCACATAGCACGTACCTATGTATGTGTATGTATGCATCTATCTATCTATCTATCTATCTATCTATCTATCTATCTATCTATCTATCTATCTATCTATCTATAACCAGCTATCTATCTATCCATCCATCTATATTTCTACATGGATAGGCATTTGTAGATGGATCATCGTGCCCTTGTGTGCAAAGCCATATTAAAGGCTTTGCTTGGCTGACTGGGTTTGGTGATCACGACACTGGTGTTGCCAACTGTTCCGTAAAATACGGATTTGTTATGTACGTCACGACACTGGGTGCTTGGCTAGCACTGCTGTGCTGGCTGCTAGTGCTGTAGGATTAGCCTAGCGTGTAGCCTGGCCAAGCGCGTAGCCTAGCCTAGCACGTAGCCTCTCTCCAGTGTGGAGTTATGTGACTTAGCTGCACAGATTAGCATAAAGCCCCCGCACATGCTGGGGATACCAGAGGGGAGGGGACACCCCTATGCCAATGTGTTATGGATGTGTGTGTGCACACCCACACACACACACAGGCATACCCTTCTACACCCACACACACATTCACACACACACACAGACACACACACATTCTCATACACACACACACACTCATACACCCAAACACCCACCCACCCATCCAACCCCACACACCCATACGCACACGCACACACACACACACACACACACACACACACACACACACACACACACACACACACGGGGACAGTGGCCTCTTACTTGGCCATCTTGGTGTTGTCGTTGTCGTCTCTGGCCCACTCCCAGTCTCGGCCCGGATCCACCGCAAAGTGGAGCACCAGCAGCTTGTGTTCCGAGTCCGTCAGAGGGATGACAGCTACAGGAGAGAGAGAGGAAGAGAGGAAGAGAGGGAGAGAGAGAGAGAGGAAGAAGAGAGGGGGGGGGAGAGAGAGGAAGAGAGAGACAGAGAGAGGAAGAGAGGAAGAGAGAGGAGAAGAGAGAGAGAGGAAGAGAGGGGGGGGAGAAAGAGAGGAGAAAGGAAGAGAGGAAGAGAGGGAGAGAGAGGAGAAGAGAGAGAGAGAGGAAGAGAGAGGGGGGGGGGGAAAGAGAGGAGAGAGAGAGGAAGAGAGAGAGACAGAGAGAGAGAGAGGAAGAGAGAGAGGGGAGAAGAAAGAAAGGAGGAATACAGAGAGGAGACAGG
Source organism: Setipinna tenuifilis (assembly GCA_030347295.1). Taxonomy (NCBI): domain Eukaryota; kingdom Metazoa; phylum Chordata; class Actinopteri; order Clupeiformes; family Engraulidae; genus Setipinna; species Setipinna tenuifilis. Next base: position 2,389,205 of record CM059268.1, on the reverse strand, counting down.
AGGAAAAGGGGCAGAAGAGAGGAGAGGTGGAGGGGTAGAGAGAGAAGGAATTACAGAGATAAGATGAAAGATGGATGAGAGAGGGAAAAAAAGAGATGATTAGAGTAAGGAGAAAAAATGAGGACAAATGTGGGAAAGGAGGAGAAGAGAGAAGAGAGGGATGAGAGAGAAGGGAAGGAGGGAGGGAGGGATGGGTCAAGTACAGAGAGGCGACAGGAGAGAGTGATGAGAGAGAGGTTTCGGGGGGGGGGGAGAAGAAGAGAGGCAACGAGAGTGAGTTGTGAGGAACGAGAGATGAGATAAGGAAAAAGAGAGAGATCAGAGAAAAGGATGAGAGAAACGAGACAGGGAAGCAAGAAGAAAAAACGAGACAGGGAAACAGGAAAGATGAAAGAGAAGAGAGGCATGAGAGCGGAAAAGAAGGCGGGGGTGGGAGTGGTGAAAAGAGAGCAAGAAGAGTAGGATGAAAGAGAGAGAGAGCGAAAGAGTGAGGGAGAGGGAGAGAGAGGGAGAGAGAGGCAGACAGAAAGAGAGGCAGACAGAGATAGAGAGACACAGAGAGGGAGATAGTTTGTTAAAGCAAGTTTTCAAAGCTTTACACTTAAAACACATAACCCATCACATCCAAAATAAACAACCTCTACCTCGGGGAGCCCGATGAGAGGAGAGGAGAGCAGACAGAGGGAGGGAGGGAGGGATGAAAGCTGGAGGCCAACGAAAAGAGAAGAGACAGTTTGTCCTGCTGTGGAATGAAACAAGACCCTGGCCTCTAATGGCTCTGCAGTATGGCCAGACCAGAGCCAAAGCAGGGCCAAATCTGGGCCATAGGAAGGCCAAGCTTGAGCCAAATCTGGGCCTTAGGAGGGCCAAATCTGGACCAAATCAGGGCCATAGGAGGGCCAAGCTTGAGCCAAATCAGGGCCAAAGGAGGGTCAACTCTGGGCCATAGGAGACCACACCATGCTCTCACCTGTCTGTTTTCTCTGTGTGCAACGGCTCTTTTGCTCCTTGCCCAGTGTGTCTCCACTCTTTTGTCTCACTGTGTGTCTGTGTGATATTTATTGAGTGTCTTATACAGAGTAATTCGTTCTTTAATATCTAGTCATATGTTTGCGCAGCAGCTGGGTGGAGCACTCATAATGTCCTCGCCTTTCACCTGTACGATGCCAATTCGTCACCGCGGACATCCCAGAACTTAGAGCTCTCTCCTTGGCAACCAGTCTAACTGGGTACAAAAAAAAAAACAAACCCCGCAAGCCACTGAAATCAGCCACCTGCTGGTATTTTGTATAAGCAGTCTCCCAATCACACAGCCTCCAGTTTTAATTTGTATCTCTGTGTTTCTTCTCTTTTTGGGAAATAATAATAATCATATGCCATTTTGACAGCTGATTAAGGGATGAGTCCAGTGCCTTGTGGGTTTGTTTTTGCCATAGTCTGTCTATGTAGGTACCCTTATTAAATCTTTTATTTTCACCTAGCTACACTCAGAGTTCCTGGATGCCCGTGGTTACGAATAACAGCCTATTCTATTCCTCTATTCTGTTCTATTCTACTTTATTCTATTCTACTCTATTCTACTCAATTCTATTCTATTCTACTCTACTCTATTTATTCTATCTATTCTACTTTATTCTACTTCATTCTATTCTATTCTATTCTACTCTATTCTATTCTACTCTATTCTATTCTATTCCATCAGGGCCACATCTGGCTCAGTTCAGGGCCAGATGCGTCTGCTATGTGGGCCCCCCCACAGCGTGGAGAGAGTTTCCAATGAACATAATCACCCCCTGTTTTTTAATTCCTCTCTGTGTTGCCTGTAACTAAAAACACAAACACGGGCCACACACACTCTCTGTCTCTCTCTCTCTCACACACACTCCCCACCCAGGATCTGGCATCTGTGTGTGTAAGCAAACAAGCACATGTCTCACACACACAGTCATGCACACACACACACACACACACACACACACACACACAACACACACACACACACACACACACACCACACACACACACACACACACACACACACACACCCACACACACACACTCTCTCTCTCTCTCTCTCTCTCACAAACACACACACACACACTCTCACAAACACACACACACACACACGTCAGAGGATGTGGGCAGAGTGAAAGGGAGGAGAAGTGTTTTCCACTGAAGCTCAGACTCAAGAGTAGCTGTTGCATGAAGCCTGCGAGAGCCATAAACATGACATAAAGCACCAAACAGCTCGGACTTCCGGGGTGGAGCTGAACGTGATGGTCGTGTAATTGAGAGCTCCTCACAATCGGTTATTAAATTACACCTCCGTGAGATTAAAATACATTATAACTCGTAAAAATCAACACATTAAGGAGGTAATTATGCAGCAGAGCCAGAAAGGTGAGAAGACGAAGCGGATTAAAACCGGACTGAAGGCTACTGAAGCGAGAAGTGGAAGTGAGGAACACGAGGATAACAGTAAGGATGCTAGCCAAAATGCTATTATTGAACACATTTCGCAACTCACGAAGGAGTGGAAAAGAGACTTTCTAGAATTTAAAAATGATGTCCTGAAAACAATGAAAGATGACTTGGCCGAATTCAAGGGCGATGTCTTAAGAGAACTACATGCGCAAAACGCTAACATTGCTGAGGCACAGGCGCGGATAACCGAGCTGGAATCTGTCGTTGTGGAGCTCAAAGACGCTCTCCTCACGACTGTCCAACGAAATATCGAGGCTAACGACAAAATGGTGGATTTGGAAAGTCGCTCTAGGAGAAACAACTTGCGCATTTATGGAGTGGCTGAAAAGAAAGAAGGGAAATCAGTGATTGACTTTGTGAATCAGTTGCTAAGGGATGAGCTCCAACTTCCTGCAGAACTTGACCTGCAAATACAGCGAGCTCACAGGGCACTAACAACAAGACCAGAGCCCAACAAAGCGCCTAGATCTTTGGTAGTTAATTTTCAACAATTCCAAGTGAAGGAAATGATCCTGAAGAAGGGCTGGAGCAAGAAGATGGAACTAGATGGGCGACGGATTTACTTTGATAATGATTATGCATCTGACGTCGTCGAGAAGCGCAAGGAGTATGGACCGATCAAGGCTGTCCTCAAAGAAAATGGGATACGGTTCCAGACACCATACACCAAGATGCATGTTCACTGGGAATCGGGCAAAAAGACGTACGAGAATGCAGAGGAGGCAGCAGCAGATCTAAATCGTCGTGGTCTACAAGTGTCGGTGAAAACAAAATCACGGAACCAGTGGGAGATAGTGGAACGGCGCCTGAGTGATCTGCTCCCGTGGCAACGCAGCGGCCCCGCAGACAAAACAGCACAACGCACAAGAGAGAGGCTGTCTGAATACAGAAGAGTCAGCTTCTAATATAATAACTGTGTAGGCCTAAAGGCCTAAACCAAATCACTAGAAGAGGCCACTGCAAGTAAGGTCTTGTTAAATTGAACGGTGTTGTGGAACCCCTTTGCTGCAAATAGGCCTACTGTTCTTTTTTTAGTAGGCCTACATAGCTATAATAGCTCAATGTTTTATTATGAGCCAAGGTTAATCATTGTTGAGCTAGACCAACATAACTTGATGGGGCTTTTCCTTATTTTATAATGGCTACTTGTTATCTTCACTTTACCTCATTTCTGGCCATTCATGAATAATTATACCGACAGTACCACCCAATGTTGGACATTTCTAGTGGAAAGCGGCACTTTCTCACTAGGGAGGGCCCCTACACACATGAGGCCCTTTCCCCTCCTCCTACCAACAGGGAACCTAAAGGATTTGTAGAACATTCCTTTTTCTTGAAGTCACCAAAGCTGTACATAGTTCTTGTTCAATGGTTGTCTCATTTTATTCCATTCTATTTTTCTATTCTATTCTATATTTCTATTATTCTATTTTATTTAGTATGGAAGTACATGTCCGGATTGAATGAAAGTGTTACTATGTCCAATGGAAGGTAATATTAAGATATTATCACTGAACGTAAATGGCTTGAATAATCCAATTAAACGTCAGAAAGTAATGTCTAAACTCAAAAAGGAGAAAGCCCAGCTGGCTTACCTGCAAGAGACACATTTAACTGACCAGGAAAGTGAGAAACTCAAAAGGTTTGGATACAAAACTGCCTATAGCTGCTTTAGAAAGAAGGGCAAAAGGGGTGTCAGTATATTGATCTCAAATACTCTGAAATTTGAAAACATGAAGACTATAAAGGATAAAGAGGGAAGATACATTATAATGATAGGAAAACTAGAGAATGAGACAGTGACTTTGATTAATGTTTATATCCCACCTAATAGTAGCAAACAGTTTGTTAAATCTCTCATTGACAAAATAGTAATGGAATCAGAAGGAATACTGATATGTGGCGGAGATTTCAACACTGTCATGGATGACAAATGGGACACTACAAATAAAAAGAAGACTATTAACCAAACTACTAAAATAATAAAAACTACATTTAAGGAGTTTGGTATAGTTGATGTGTGGAGGGAGCTCCACCCCACTCAAAGAGATTACACACATTACTCATATCCACATGACAGTTATGCCAGAATTGACTATTTTTTTACAAATAAAATAGACTTGTTCAGAGTAAAAGAGTGTGAAATCGAGGGGGCTGATTTGTCAGACCACTGCGCAATCCGCTTAGAAATAAAATTAAAAGCACAAAAGAAAACAAAACAGTGGAGGTTAAATGTTGGGATATTAAACGATCAAATATTGGCTAAAGAGATAAGTGAAGAAATAAAAACATATTTAACTGAAAATGATAATGGGGAAGTGAGCCCTATTATTTTATGGGACGCTCTAAAAGCGGTCTTGAGAGGAAAATTAATAGCGAAAACTGCAGCCATGAAAAAAGCTAAACAAAAGAACTATAATGAAAAAAAAGAAATTTTGAATAAGCTGGAACAACAGCATAAAAGTTCAGGGGATCCCTTATTACTCCCCCAAATTAAATTGGCAAGGGAAAATATAGATACATTATTGAATACAGAAATTGAAAAGAAGACGAGATTTTTAAAGCAATCTTATTATGAGGTTGGACCTAGGGCAACCAGATTACTTGCCAAAAGACTTAAAAAACAACAGGCTGACAGGACAATCCTTAAGATAAGAGATATAAACACAAATCAGGTAGTCTATGATCCTGAGGAGATTGGTTTGAATTTTGTGAACTACTACAAGAAGCTTTATAGTCAACCTGTGGCAGCAAGCACCAATCAGATGAGACTCTTCTTGCAGACGCTTGATTTGCCCAAAATTGGGGATTCTCAGAACAAATTACTCACCAAAGAAATAACAGACTCTGAAGTAGAAGCGGCAATAAGTAGACTAAAAGCACATAAATCACCAGGAAGCGATGGCCTACCATCAGAATGGTACAAAAAGTTCAAAAAACAACTTATACCAGTACTTTGCTCAGCGTTTAATCACTGTCTTGAGAAAGGGGAAACACCCACCTCATGGAAAGAAGCAGTCATATCAGTTATCCCCAAAGGAATTAATAATGAGTCCTGCTCAGGCTACAGACCTATATCTATTCTGAATGTAGATTACAAACTCTATACCTCTATCATAGCCAAAAGATTTGAACAGTTTATGCCAGATATTATTGACGAAGACCAGACAGGTTTTATTAAAGGCCGTCAGACACATGATAATATCAGAAGAACCTTACACATCCTGGAACAAGTTAAAAGCAACAATGTTAGCGCAGTATTCGTTAGTCTAGACGCAAAAAAGGCCTTTGACTGCGTCAACTGGGCTTTCCTATATGAAGTTTTAGATAGGTTTGGCTTGAACGAAAAAGCCATTCAAAGTGTAAAAGCACTCTATCAAAACCCGACAGCAAGGATCAAAATCAATGGTAGCTTGACAGAAAGTATACAATTAGAACGATCAACTAGACAGGGTTGTAGTCTGTCACCAACCCTGTTTGCAATCTTTATAGAACCACTAGCCCAAGCAATTAGACAAAGTGAGGAGCTCAAAGGTATCACAATAGGCAGCGAAGAACACATTATCAGCTTATTTGCAGATGATGTGATTTGCTATTTGAGAGAACCTGACGATTGTCTCCCTCATTTAATTAATCTGCTAGAGATCTTTGGTTCCTATTCAGGATATAAATTAAACTTAGCTAAAACACAAGTCTTAACATTCAACTACACTCCATCCAAAGATATTCAACAAACAATCAGCTTTAACTGGCACTCAAAGTCCATGAAATACCTTGGAGTTACAATAACAAAAAATATTGAAAGTCTGTATGCCAACAATTATGAGAAAATAAGTAGCAGTATTAAGGCAGACATGGAAAGATGGAACGTCCTGACACTGGACTTGAGTTCACGAATAGCAACAATAAAGATGAATGTCCTGCCACGTCTGCTATATCTGTTTCAGGCCTTGCCCGTCCCAATTCCAGATAAACAATTCAGAACATGGGACAGATCCATATCTAGATTTATTTGGAACGGGCAAAGGCCTAGAATCAGGTTTACAACTCTACAGTTGGGGAAACAGGAGGGAGGAATGGCTTTACCAGACCTCAAAGAGTATTTCCATGCAGCACAAATCAAACACATAGTAAACTGGTGTGATAACTCCTATGTAGCCAAATGGAAGAATCTAGAGCTGTTTGTAAAGGAGAGGGAAGTATCAAGTCTAATTGGGGACTCAGATGAAGCTAAGGGCTTTTATGATCAGATGAGTGCAATCACCCAATTTACACTCAAAACATGGTATGGCATCATACACAAATACAAATTGGAACCAGATACCAGAATACTCAGATGGCCAGCATATGACAAATGTTTCACTCCAAACACCCAAGATCCAAGGTTTAAACAATTAACCACATATGGGGTTACAGCAATGTGTACCGTGCTTAAAAAAGGAAACTTTATGAGTTTTCAAGAGCTTAAAGATAAGTTATTTCTGAATAATCAAGACCATTTTAGATACTTACAACTTAGAGATTATTATAACAAGGAGGTTAAACCGACAATAGATTTGGATAAGGAAAGTGTAATTAAAACAGTATTAGGAACATATATCTTAAAGAGTAAGAGAACAATATCCATTCTATATCAACAACTAATGGCAAGTAAAGGGAACACAACAATGTATGTAAAACAGAAATGGGAAAAAGAATTGGAAATTAATATAACGGAGGATGAATGGAAACACATATGGCAGACACAACAAACTACCACATCATCCCAAACATGGAGAGAGCACTGCTGGAAAAATATTATACGTTTTTTTATCACCCCCAAACTTAAAAGCAAATATAAACATACTGTCCAACCCTGTTGGCGAAAATGTGGAGAAGAAAATGTGAACCAAGCACATGTATTTTGGTTTTGCCCTGGTTTAATTGAGTTTTGGGATAATGTACATAGTACAATTGAAACAATACTGGGATACCAGATACCCAAAACGTGCTCAGTATTGTATCTTGGAAATATCCCAGGTAATATTCTGTGTAAATCAGACAGGTACCTATTTAAAATCCTGATTGCTGCCAGTAAAAAAACAATTACCAGAAACTGGTACAAAGAAAATCCACCGAGCCGAGCGGACTGGCTGAGGACTGTTAGGAACATAGAAGTTATGGAGGACTTGACCCATAGAATAAGACTAAGGACAGAGTCTTGTGCCCAGAAATGGACAAAATGGACAATTTACGTTGCAGTGACCGATGAGGGAATCACCGACTGAACACATTGGACTCAAAATCAAAATAAAAAACCGGACTGTGTATTGTTTTTTTTTTTTTTTTTTTCCTCCTTTTCTTTTAATTTTTCACTGTAATTTTTATGTGTTTTATGTAATTTTTGAGACAAAAATAAAGTTTAAAAAAAAAAAAAGCACCAAACAGCTCT
>CM059268.1:2366290-2373790 GCA_030347295.1 Setipinna tenuifilis | reverse complement strand
GCGGTCCGTTGGCACACACACACACACAAACACATACACACACACACACATACACACACACACACACTCCCGCCCCCCGCTAGCGGTCAGTCGGCACAGCCTTCCTGTCCTGTCCCGTCCCGTCCTGTCCTGCCTGATGGCCGACGCTACTGAAACATGACTAAGCACCAATTTATAGTCCAGCCGTGTCACCAGCGAAAGACATAAAAGTGCCAATGCGCGTGTGTGTCTGTGTCTGTGTCTGCTAAGGTGACACAGACCTTAGCCAACGCGCGCGTGTGTGTGTGTGTGTGTGTGTGTGTGTGTGTGTGTGTGTGTGTGTGTGTGTGTGTGTGTGTGTGTGTGTGTGTGTGTGTGTGTCTGCTAAGATGACCTTGCCACAGACCTCGACACCTACGTCTAATATCTTGAAAGGACAAGAAAAGGGGGGAAGGCTTTTGTAGCTCACTTTGATGAGTTAAGAAGAGACTTGATGGATGTCTTTGGCCATGTGGCTGCTTAATGTGTTTAGCATCCTGTGTAGCTAGCAGTGCCAGCTGCTAGCTCCTGTGTGGTGAATCGATGACTCATGAAGCAGTGCTGGATAGCACCTCTGTGTAAATGATAAGGTCGCTGAGTTAAAAAAGACAACATGTGCTATTCAGAGCTGGACTTCTCATCTTCCATAACCTGTTAGTTAGCCAACGTTATCTAATGTTAGCCAGCTAATAGCTGTGTTTGCCCTATAATTCAGTCCTTGTGTGTGTGTGTGTGTGTGTGTGCGTGTTTGTGTTTTACATGTATGTGTATACCTGTGCTATATGCATGTATGAATTTTACAAAAATGTACATTTGTATTATACATTGGTATTTAACACATATAGGTGTATTTACATGTATGTACACATGTAAATTTGCGTCACACTTGGTGGCGACTGTGTGTGTAAAAATGTCTATCTGTTTATGTGTGTTCACACAAGTATGAATGAATGTGTGTGTGTATGTGTGTGTATGTGTGTGTGTGCGTGTGTGTGTGACTGTATGCGTGCATCATACATCATCATACATATGGAGAGCCAAAGCAGACGGTACCTCCCCATTGAGGCCAGCATTTGACAGTGATTATGGTGGTCATGTAAGCCTGCTGTGGGGTTGGGGTTGGGGCTGTGTGTGTGTGTATGTGTGTGTGTGTGTGTGTGTGTGTGTGAGAGAGACAGTGCTTACTGTGGTCATGTAAGCGTGCTGTAGGGTTGGGGCTGTATATATATGTTTGTGTGTGTGTGTGTATGTGTGCGCACATGTGTGTGTGGTCATGTAAGTGTGCTGTGACGTTGGGGCTGTATATGTGTGTGTGTGTGTGCGCACATGTGTGTGTGTGTGTGTGCATGTAAGCGTGCTGTGTGTGTGGGGCTGTGAGCTGAGCTGTTTGTGTGTATGTGTGTGTGTGTGTGTGCGCACATGTGTGTGTGTGCATGTAAGCGTGCTGTGGGATTGGGGCTGTGTGTGCGCACATGTGTGTGTGTGTGTGCATGTAAGCGTGCTGTGTGTATGGGGCTGTATATGAGTGTGTGTGTGTGTGTGTGTGTGCATGTAAGCGTGCTGTGTGTGTGGGGCTGTGAGCTGAGGCTGAGTGTAAGTGTGACGGTGACGTGAGTGGTGACGCTGGAGAAATGACAGCTCATCACTGACACTGCTGCCTCTCCTCCCCTAAGCCCCAACCCTCTGGCCCCGCCCCTAAGCTCCAACCCTCTGGCCCCGCCCCTAAGCTCCAACCCTCTGGCCCCGCCCCTAAGCTCCAACCCTCTGGCCCCGCCCCTAAGCTCCAACCCTCTGGCTCAGCAAGCAGCCGCTCGGCCCCGACTCAGGAGATCACACAAGGCCCTGTACAGCACAGCACAGCACAGCACAGGACAACACAGCACAGCACCACACAGGACAATACAACACAGCATAGCACAGCACAGTACAGCATAGCACAGCACCACACAGACAATACAATACAGCACAGCACAGTATGACACAGCACAGGCCCTGCACAGCACAGCACAGCACAGCACAGTGCAGCACAGCACAGCACAATACAACACAGGACAATACAACACAGCATATTACAGCACAACACAACACAGCACAGCACAACACAGCTCCATTAGGCCCCACTAGCAGCCTGGTTCAGCACAGTATAACAAAGCACAATACAGCACAGCATGGTGCAACACCGCATAGCACAGCACAGCACAGCATAGCACAGTGCAGCACAGTACAGCACAGCCCAACCAGACCCCACCCACAGCACTATTCAGCTCGGCCTGATGTAACCCACAGTAAAGTGCAGCACAGTGAAACACAACACAACACAGTACACCATTTCACCATTACACCACTACACAGCACAATATGGCGTAGCACAGCAAACAACAGCACAATTCAATTCAAGACAACACAACAATGTTAGCACAGTGAAGCACTATATAACGCAACTCAGTTTAGCACAACACAACAACACAACACAGAATAAAACACAACATGACATGACACAACACAACACAGCACAACACAACACAGCACAACAGAACACGGCGCAAAATAAAACACACCAGCACAACACAACAGTACTGCACAGTACTGCATAGACCAGAGGAGCACACAGCAGGGCTGTTCAGAGGAACATTGCAGGACTTAGTGAGCGGGAACGCTTCCCAGATTGTATCTGTCATGTGAATTCTGGCTGATTTCATCTTTCTGAATGGGACTCGCTGCTGAGCCACTGGCCTACTTCCCGTCCTCGCTGCTCCCCAGTGCAAAGCCTCCTTTGTCTGTCTGTCTGAGCGCGCTCGCCACCGCCCCCCAGTGGAAGACATGCGTCACTGCACCAGCAGCCCTCTGACTCTGCCCCTGACTCTGACTCTGCTCCTCCTCCCCACGGGTCAGGAGCAAGCCCAGTCTTCTCCAGCATTTTTTGTTATTTGTTTTGGTTATTTTCTTGTTCGTTTGTTGTTTTGTTGTTTTTTTTTTTTTCTCGTTCTGACAGCAAAGACACAGCAAGGCAGCAGCTGTGTGGAGCCTGTTTGGTTTGAGGGTCATAAAGGCTTCCCACTTTCCGGCTTTTTCATGTCTGCCTCCAATCTCCGACTGTGCCCGAGTCCTCGGGCCTCTTCAAGGGGGGGTGGCAGTGGGGGGGCAGTGGTGGTGACGGTGGCGGTACAGATCTGATCACATGGCTGCCACATTTGCGCCGCCACAAGAAAGAGCCCAGTGCCACACACTGTAATTCACAGGGCTGAATGCATGCCTTTCCTGCACGGACTACCCCTGTGTGTGTGTGTGTGTGTGTGTGTGTGTGTGTGTGTGTGTGTGTGTGTGTGTGTGTGTGTGTGTGTGTGTGTGTGCGTGCGTGTGTTTGGACTTGAGTGGAGGACTACCACCGACTACCACTGCAGTCAATGGCTGGGGAATGGAGGTGGGGGTTTGGGTTGTGTGTGCGTGTGAGTGTGTGTGTGTGTGTGTGTGTGTGTGTGTGTGTGTGTGTGTGTGTGTGGACTTGAGCGGACGCTATGGTGGAAATGCAGACAGAGGCCAGATTGTATGGCCCATAGGTTGAGCATGGCCGCTAGAGAGAGAGAGAGAGAGAGACAGTGTGTGTGTGTGTGTGTGTGTGTGTGTGTGTGTGTGTGTGTGTGTGTGTGTGTGTGTGTGTGTGTGTGTGAGAATGGTGGTGTTGTGCTCGGTGGGCCAGGCGGCGGCTCGTGCGGTGCCAACACACACACACCCCCAGCGCTTTAATATGGGCAGCAGGGCCTGAAATAGACGCAGAGGTTTCCTCCGAAACGTCGCCCCTCACACACTTAGCCACCGCAGCACAAAACACACATGCGCACACACACACACACACACACACACATACATAACACACACAGGTTTCCTCCGTACCGCTGCCCCTCACACGGTGAGCTACTGCTGCACACAACACACACACACACGCACAATGAAGCAGGGCTACCGGCATTTAAAGTAGACCCATTCACTCTCTCTCTCTCTCTCTCTCACACACACACACACACACACACACACACACACACACACACACACACACACACACACACACACACCACAGTTATAAACATAACAAAGCAGGGCTACCAACACAGCATCTTAAAGTAGACCTATTCTCTCTCTCTGTCTCTCTCTCTCTCACAGACACACACACACACACACACACACAAAGACATACAGCAGTTATAAATATCAAACATCAAGTTACCACAAACACACATATACATACTGTATATGTCACATAGGCAAACACACATTTCCATAACCATGGTACACACACACACACACACACACACACACACACACACACACACAAAGGCACACATTCCCAGACAGAAGCGGCGTGTGTGAGCATGTATGAGAGGAAGAGGTGTGTGTGTGTGTGTCTGTAGACCACCAGGATACACCTGAGGACGTTACCACGGCGATAACAGATCCCCCTCTTCCCGCTCCAGCGACAGCAGCATCAAACACACACCCCGTGTCGGCCAATTAGGCGGGCGCAGACACACACACACACACACACACACACACACACACACACACACCTCCTCACAGGCTGGGAGTTCAAACGGCGCAGGCATAAATAAACAAAAAAACAACCACAGCTATGCCTCCTCACTCACTCACCCACTGGCCTGCACTCAACACACAGGGTGCCGTGTGTGTGTGTGTGTGTGTGTGTGTGTGTGTGTGTGTGTGTGTGTGTGTGATTGTATGTGCGTGTGTGTGGTTGTGTGTCTGTTTGTGTGTGTGTGTGTGTGTGTGTATGTGCGTGTGGACTGGGGAGAGAAGTAGAGAAAAGAGAGGATTTGAGAGGAGATGAAATGAGGCATGGAGGAGGGCAAAAAGAAGAGAAAAGAGGGAGAGAAAAAGAGGAAAAACAATGATGGGAGAGAAGCAAAGACGGACAGAAGAGAGAGGAAGAGAGGGAAGAAGAAGGGAGGAGGTTAAATGAGGTAAGAGGAAGAGAGCAGAAGAGAGGAGGAGAGAAAAAGATGGAGAGAATGGGAGAGAAAATGAAAGGAGGAGAAAGAGGAGAGGACAATAGAGGACACAAGATGGAGGGAGAGGAAGAAAAGAGGAGAGGAGCTAAGATGAGAAAAGAGGAGAGGGAAGAGTAGGAGAGAGGAGAAAAGAAAAATAAAGACAGAGGGGAATAGAGAGAAAAGGAAAGATTATGAGGAGTGAAGGATCACGGAAGTAGAGGAGAGGAGAGAGGAGATGACAGGAGGAGAGGAGAGGAGAGGAGAGGAGAGGAGAGGAGAGGAGAGGGGAGGGGAGAGGAGGAGAGGAAATGAGAGAGGAGATGACAGGAGGAGAGGAGAGGAGAGGAGAGGAGAGGAGATGACAGGAGGAGAGGAGAGGAGAGTAGAGGAGAGGAGAGAGGAGGAGAGGAGAGGAGAGGAGAGAGGAGATGACAGGAGGAGAGGAGAGAGGAGATGACAGGAGGAGAGGAGAGGAGAGGAGAGGAGAGGGGAGGACAGTACAGGAGAGGAGAAGAGAAGAGAGAAGAGAGGAGATGACAGGTGAGGGGAGAGGAGGAGAGGAAATGAGAGGAAAGGAGTAGAGGATAGCAGAGAAGAGGACAAGAGAGTAGAGGAGGAGAGGAGAGGAGGAAAGGAGGAGAGGAGAGGAGAGGAGAGGAGGAAAGGAGTAGAGGAAGGGAGGAGAGGAGTGCAGAAGAAGAGAGGAGAGGAGAGGAGAGGAGGAGGAGAGGAGGAAAGGAGGAGGAGAGGAGAGGAGAGGAGAGGATAGGCGAGGAATAGGGCAGAGGAATGGAGAAGAAGAGAGAAGAAGAGGAGATGGGAGGAGGGAAGAGAAGGGAAGGAGGAGAGGAGGAAAGGACTAGAGGCGGAGAGGAGGAGAGGAGAGGAGAGGAGGAGAGGAGAGGAAGAGGACAGATGAAGGCAGGAGAGGAGGAAAGGAGGAGGCAGAGGAGGAAGGGAGGAGAGGAGAGGAGAGGAGAGGAGGAGAGCAGAGGAGGAGAGGGGCAGAGGAGGAGAGCAGAGGAAGGGAGGAGAGGAGGAGAGGAGGAGGGTAGAGGAAGGGAGGAGGGCAGAGGAGGAGAGGAGAGGAGAGGAGGAGGGGAGGAGAGGAGAAGGGCAGAGGAGAGGAAAGGAGGAGTGCAGAGGAAGGGTGGAGAGGAGAGAAGGAGTGCAGAGGAAGGGAGGAGAGGGGGATGTGTCAGGCTGCTTTAGGCGTGAGGAGTGTGAGACGAGCTGTGACTGCTCACTTCCAGCAGGGCGCTCGGGGAGAAGAGAGAACTCACTGTTCCCTCTGCCACTGCTGCTCCACACCCTGCACCTGAACACACACACACACACACACACACACACACACACTTACAGACTCACACACACATACACACATACACACACACACACACACACACACACACACTTACAGACTGACACACACACACACACACGCACACACACACACACACACACGTGGGCACACACTGACAACACAAAGACATACACTTATATACCCAAACTTACAGACTCACACACACACACTTACACACGCACACACACTTGCAGATGTATGCTCATTTCCACTTTGTAGATCTCTCTCTCTCTCTCTCTCTCTCTCTCTGTCACACACACACACAGAAATACACACATACAATAATGAATGGAAACATGTGTTAACACACACATACCATTCTACAAATGCACACACACACACACAAACAAAACATAGGCAAGGCTTGCGTGCCCAGCTCCAGGACTGAAGGAGCCCAGGCACTGTGACCACAGACACCCAAACACAGGCCTCTCACAGGGGACACAGAGCAGAGGAGGAGAGGGGGTGGGGAGGGGAACAGGGGGAGAGGAGAGAGGAGGAGAGGGGCAGAGAGAGGGGAAGAGGGGGAGAGGAGAGAGGAGGAGAGGGGGAGAGAGGGGGAGAGAGGGGAAGAGGGGGAGAGGAGAGAGGAGGAGAGGGGGAGAGGGGGAGAGAGGGGGAGGAGGAGAGGAGGAGAGGAGGAGAGAGGGGGAGAGAGGGGGGGAGAGGGGGAGGAGAGGGGGAGAGAGGGGGAGGAGGAGAGGAGGAGAGGAGGAGAGAGGGGGAGAGAGGGGGGGAGAGGGGGAGGAGAGGGGGAAAGGAGGAAAGGGATAGAGAGAGGGGAGAGAGATGGAGAGGAGGAGAGAAGGAGAGGGAGGGGGAGGAGGAGAGGAGAAGAGAGACAGGGCGAGAGGGAGAGACGGGTAAATGAGGAGAGGGAGAGAGAGAGGGGAGAGAGATGGAGAGGAGGAGAGGGAGAGAGAGGGGGAGGAGAACAGGAGAAGAGAGAGAGAGAGAGGGAGAGAGGGAGAGAGGGGGAAATGAGGAGAGGGAGAGAGAGAGGGAGATGGTGGAGAGAGGGTGAGAGAGGATAAGTGCATGAGGGAGAGGCAAAAGACAGGATGAAAAAGAGAAGAGGGGGAGAGGAAGAAAGTATAAACGAGGGAGAGGAGTGAG
>CM059268.1:2353790-2361290 GCA_030347295.1 Setipinna tenuifilis | reverse complement strand
AGTGGCAGCATGTTATACAGCATGCATCTGAGATCGATTTTTAGCCCTGTCACGCTGCATTTGGCCTTGCAACCAAAGGGGTTTTGCTAAACCAGGCTGAACAGAGCACTGGAACGGCTAGCCTTGACAACCAAAGGCATGGAACTAATGACTGGGTCTTGGCCACAGCAGCCGCCAGTTTGGAATTAGTAACGGCACTTTGTCCCAACGACTGTAGTTATGAGAAGACACATCTTGTGGTGGACTGGAGAAAAGTAGTTCTACAAACAAGTTTGCTTTAACCTCAGATTGACGTTGGGTGTAGTGTGGTAGCCATGGTATAAGCAGGATGAAGGACTTTACAGTGTTCGTATATCATAAAGTTAATGCACTTCGAGGTGTATCACATTCCGATCTCAAACGTGGATTAACTGTGTGTGTGTGTGTGTGTGTGTGAACGCGCATTAACACAAATGCCATGTCATCCATTATCCCTTACACTTCCCTTGTCAGGTGCCAGCCTCTCAAAGGCTGACAGGTGCAAAACTTCAGGCCTGTGTCATTTCAATCCCAAACATACCCATAATGCACTGGGTCTAGCAGAGTCTGCTTCATGTACTGTAGCACACTGTACTGTATCAATGCGCTAGGCCTAGCGCAATCTGCTGCATGTAGCGTACTGTAGCGTACTGTAGAGTACTGTAGTTTACTGTACCAATGCACTAGGCCTAGCGCAGTCTGCTCCATCTACTACAGAGTACTGTAGAGTACTGTAGAGTACTGTAGCGTACCGTACCAATGCACTAGGCCTGGCGCAGTCTACTGCATGTAACGTACTGTAGCATACTGTAGCGCACTGTACTGTAATAATAATAATAATAACTTACATTTATATAACGCCTTTCATGGAACCCAAGGTCGCTTTACAAAGATAGATGGGGCTAGGGAAAGGGGAGAGGGGAGGAGGGAGGGGTTAAACACCATAGGCCTGTACTGTACCTTGCTCACGCTGCTGGTCCCTCTGCTCCATGGACACCAGGGCGGAGAAGTGAGCCTGGTCGTAGGCCAACACCAGCGGGGAGCAGTGGCAGCGGTTGGGGGGCACCTCCAGGGGCAGGTACAGCCCTCCGAAAGGGATGGGGGCAAACGCTGCAACATAATAATAATAATAATAAGAAGGAGAAGAAGAAGAAGAAGAAGAAGAAGAAGAAGAAGAAGAAGAAGAAGAAGAAATAAATAAATGAATAAACGAAAAAAAAAGAAAAAAAAATACATTATTATTGTTATTGTTATTATTATCATTATAAAATAATAATAATAATAATAATAATAATAATATACTGTATTTGTATAGCACAATTCATACAAGATGTAGCTGAAAGTGCTTCAACAGTTTGGCAGGAAAAACACAAGACAGCATTTGTTGCAGCTTGGTATGGCCGAGACAGTTCATTTGGGCTTCAATCACACATAATCTGAGCTGGAACCAGTTAGTCCTTTTCTCATATTGCCCATGACAGGCTTGAGCCAAGCACACAGTGCAGTTTCAGGTGCTTCTGTGTGTGTCTGTACTACCATGCAGTACTACCATGCATAGTCTGCCCAGAGAGAGTTTACAGATGGCTTGAGGACATTTATTTTTTAATATTGTTTATTGTTTACTGATTTAACACCTTAATCAAAGCCAACCCCTAACCATTACCCTAAGTCCCATTTGGAATACCCTTTTTAGTCTTAATTTACCCTCATATGTTATGGGCACAAAAAGCCACCTTTATGCTCAGCACTTTCCAGCAACACTAAGTTGATTTTTCAACCCTAAAAGAATATGAATAATAACAGCACTTCTGCATTTGCTTTGCGGCCCTGCATGGGATATAACCTCACTATGCAAGTTTGCAGAAGCTTGTTGCTTCTGTAGTTCGAAAGAGACATAAGAAAGATAATTCTGGTTCCAACCTGTTGGGGCGACCGAAGAGGAAAAGTGATTTAATGTTGCTTTAAGTCTGGTGCGTGTAGGGAAGTTTTTATGTGGTATGTAAGCCCCCTCCCCAATACACACACACACACACACAAACACACACACACACACACATACAGAGTTGCAGTGGAGCCCTACGCATTGTCCTTGATTGCCCAGAAATGTTTGTGTTCACAAAATGGCTCCCAGGTGATACGGGTCAAACAGGACAACAACGCTCCAATCGTAGACGCATAAACACACACCGACACGCCTACATAACAACCAGAGTACTCTAATCAAGTGGCCGGTTACCGAAAAGCCCACAGTGCACCGTCCATGGTAATAAGGAGAGAGAGAGAGAGAGGGAATTCAACCCAGTAGTCTCTCCACCACTTAGCGATAATCATAGCATCACAGCGCTGTTAGTAAACTGACTCCGGCCTCATCAGGACTCCAGTGAGGCTGTAAACAAGCACACCTGGATAACATACTGTACACGGCCCCATGTCACATCACGACACAAGCTGCCCCATTTAAACATCTTCACTGACTGAACAACACGTTTGTTTTCGAGCCTCCAGCACAGCAGAGCAGCCTGAGGCCCAGTTGTCGTTTTTCCCTCCCTCCGGGGAGTTACAGTCTGGAAATACTAAACCGCACAAGTGTGTGACATTTAAGGACCAACCGACTGCACACATTTTGGTCGACCAATTTGCAAGCTCAGGAGTGCTGTGGAATAAGAGCTTTCAGTGACGGTGACCAGACGACCCCAATTTTTGGGGACAGCGCACGATTTTGGTGGTCTGTCTCCGGTAAAATATAAAAAACCCCACTTTTTCTCCATTTTTTTCAGGCTACAGCATTACTTATTTTTATGATACTGACTGTAGAAATAAGAATGCCCCTGGTTCCCAACGAAAATACAGGGAAATGTCTTTCATTTTAATCTCTGAGGTCTCATCATCTTTCAGTCCATGGCTACCAGCCAGATTGCCAGACTGACAAAATAACAAAAAACACTAACTGCTATATAACTATACTGTTACTGTGGTAAACTAAAAAATAATTTATTATATAGATTCTTTACATATAAAGTGAAACATTTCAGGCCTGTCTATTTGATGATTACAGCTTACCGCCAAAGACAAGGTTAAGGTAGGGTTGGAGGTACCTTAGATTAGCCCCCTTATTTTGATTGCTAAGGCGGTTTGTGCTACGGTTTAAGGAATCCCTCAAGTTAATGGCCAAGATGAGAAAAGAACCTTAAATGTTTAAGGGACATTTTTAAAGACACCTTATGAGAATAGCTGAATAAATTTGTGTAACTGACTTGATTTCAAGCACACCTGAAATCAGGCTTAAAGGATGCAACTGGTCCCAGACCATCAAAAAAGATTTTTTTTAAACAGAAATATCAACTTTCTGACAAATATGTTCATGTTTATATGCCCTGAGAACTTGGTTGGACCTGCTTTTGCATTTCACATTGCACTGAAACTGAGATTTTGTTTTTCATGATATTCTAATTCATTGAGATGAGCCAGCAGGTAGGTGTGTGGTAAGGCAGGTAGGCAGATAGGTTGCTACAGGGCAGGTAGGCAGGCAGGCAGGCAGGCAGGCAGGCAGGTGAGTGGGCATAAAGGAGTATTATGGATAAAGGAGCAGAAGACGCAGTGCCGTCGAAATGTCAGTCGTGTTGTTTCTGCACCATTAAATCTTTGTAAACGGAGTGCTCCGGTCTTGCTTCTTTATCCATAATACTCTACATTGTGTCCTGGACCGTGAGCACCAGTCGAGGTTGGAAGCGCATCTGACTCCCAGTTACTGGGCATAAAAGAGCTGGCCAATCAGGTAGCAGAACTGATCCTGTTATCAGCATAGTGCCTGGTATCAGCCATTTCCAATGCTGTTCCACCTGAAATAAGTCTTTATTTAAAGACATTATCCCCATTAACAAAAAAGACAAATTCAGCTCTTGTAAACCTTTGGTTTGAGTAAGTGAACTTATAATGTTACCTAATATGTCCATAAGCTAGTGATTTACCTTTAATTCATTTATTATTTTACCTCTTTTATCTTTTATGCGTACATATTGCTCTTTGCTTCTCCTTTAATATGTGTTTTATTTACCTTATACTTATTTTACACTTATTTGATCTTTTATACTGTTCTTTGTATGTCTGACGTGTGACTCACCTTCCCCTCCAGAGTCCCTGAGCATGGTGTCGGCCACCACGATTTTAATAGACTTATAGTAGACTTTTAATAGACTTATAATAGACTTATAGTAGACTTTTAATAGACTTATAATAGACTTATAGTAGACTTTTAATAGACTTAAAATAGACTTAAAATAGACTTATAATAGACTTATAGTAGACTTATAGTAGACTTTTAATAGACAATAATAGACCTGCGTACGCTAGGTAGATAGCTTTTAGCTTTAACTCACCTTCCCCTCCGGAGTCCCTGAGCATGGTGTCGGCCACCACCACAATGGGCCGCCGCAGCACATGGGCCAGCACAAACACATGGAACTCCTCCAGACTCTCATACACCGGGTCCTCAGAGTTATCCACCCTACAGTGTGCAAACACACACACACACAGGCACACACACACACACAAACAGGCATGCAGAGGCACAGGTACACATACGCACACACACACACACAGACACACACACACACAGGCACGCAGACACACACACCCACACACATACACACACACAATATATCAGATTTTGACTTGTACATCAAAGCAATAAAAACCTCACAGACTCAAACATACAGGGATAAACACTTGCATTATTGCTTATGTCCCCCTTGATTGTAAGTCGCTTTGGATAAAAGCGTCTGCCAAATGCAATGTAATGTAATGTAATGTAATGAATACTAAGCAAAGCTCCAGTCTATAATACAACATCTCACAGACACAAACATACAGGACTACACACTTGCACTGAGTACTGAGCAAAGGTGCAGTCTATAACATAAAACCTTACAGACTCAAACATACAGGGCTACACACTTGCACTGAGCTCTAGTCTATGATATAATTGCAAGGCCAAGAGTTAAAGCTAAGAGTATATGCGTAGCCTGAGGCCTGGGGGGATGCCTGGGGGGATGCTAAAGAGGCCCTTTCACACACGCCATGGGTGTCCTCCGAAGGCCACACCCTAAGGCTTTATAGTACGCTAAGCCTTTATAGTCTTTATAGTACGCTCCTCTCTCCTCTCACAGGGCTCAGCTCTCTGGAGGAGATCAATAACTCTAATAGCTTTCTATGACACCTGCCCAGGTGTCACAGACGTCAAAGAGACAAGACAACAAAACACTGCGTGAGCGTGTGTGTGTGTGTGTGTGTTTGTGTGTGTGTGTGTGTGTGTGTGTGTGTGTGTGTGTGTGTGTGTGTCTGTGTGTGTGTGTGTCTGTGTGCGTGCAAGCAAGAGAAAAAGGTGGAAATGTAGATGGATGGACCTTGAAAGAAGCCCACAAAGGAGGCATACAGCAACACAGATTGATGGGTAGAGGAAGACAGACACAAAGAAAAAGGAAAAAAAAGGAGAAAGAGAGAGAGAGAGAGAGAGAGAAAGAGAGAGAAATGGGAGGGAGATCGTGCGTGAGAAAGAAAGAGAGAGAGAGCAACAGATAGAGAAACAGAGAAAAAGAGAGAGAGCTAGAGAGAGAGAGGGAGAGATGAAAGGAAGCTAGAAAGATAAAAGTCCCCCCCCCGCACAGGCAAACTATGTGCTGGTCATAAGTCAGCAGTAGAAGCTGTACAGACTGTTAACAAGAGCGGCTCCATTTCCTCCCTAGCAGTGTGAGAGATACACACAGGCCCACACACACTATATATCATGCACGCACACACACACACACACACACACACACACACACAGGGCCACACACACTATATATCATGCACGCACACACACACACACACACACACACACACACACACACACACACAGGGCCACACACACACTATATATCACGCACGCACACACACACACACACACACGCACACAGGGCCACACAGACACTATATATCATGCACGCACACACACACACACACACACACACAGGGCCACACACACACTATATATAATGCACACACACACACACACACACACACACACAGGGCCACACACACACTATATATCATGCACGCATACACACACACACACACGCACACAGGGCCACACACACACTATATATCTGACACCCGATACTGCACAATGCGTGACATGCACACATACACACCATACATGCACACACACACACACAAGCGTGCGCACACACACACACACACACACACACACACACACACTACATATCTGACACCAGATAAGCCTTTTCTGCACAATGCATGACATGTGTGATACACACAGCATGATCAGACCACCAGAGTCTTACCGGCCCTCTACTCTGACACCACACACACACACACACACACACACACACACACACACACACACACACACAGAACAAAGTCAGTACGGTGAAGATAAATTACATTACATTACACTTAGCTGACACGCCTATCCAGAGCGACTTACAGTTATTTAGGTACAGGGCTTCAGTTACAGTCCCTGGAGCAGTGTGGGGTTAGATGCCTTGCTCAAGGGCATTTTAGCCATGGATGAGGGTGCAGGAAAGCACTAGTTGTTTACCTACCTTTACCTTTAGCACAGTTGTCATGAGAGAGACATGCTACGCACTGTGAGTGTATCAGGGCTGGTAGGTGCTGGTAGGTGTGCAATACGTACGTACATACTATACTGTATGCTAGTAAAACCTCCCCTCCTCCCTCCCTTCAGCTGAGAGAGACATGCTACACACTGGTTGGTTTGCAATATGTACGTACATACATACGTTAGTAAAACCTCCCTTCCTTCCCTCCAGCTACCCACTGTGAGTGTATCGGGGCTATTCTGGGAGCGGTGTGTTCTGGCGTACTGTAGGAGATTGTGTCAGCACACACACACACACACACACACGCACACACACTGTACACCACACACACACTCTGCACACAGCGGTGTGCTGTGGCGTACTGTAGGAGATTGTGTCAGCACAGGCCTCACTTCCTCATTAGTCTGACTCCTCAGGTGGGAAGTGATGTCACTGTGGAGCTGGTGTGTGTGTGTGTGTGTGTGTGCGTGCGTGTGTGTGTGTGTGTGGAGATGCAGTCAGCTGAGTGCGTTATTGTATCTGAAGGGAAATCATAATGAAAACACTTCTCCTTAGCAGCAGTCAGATGGCACTCACTTCATTATGTTACACCCACACACACACGCATACACACACACACACACACACACACACACACACACACACACACACACACACACGCACACACACACACAGACACATACACGCACACACACACAGACAGGTAACATATGCACAGACACACACCCTCCCACACACACACAGGAGGATTAAATGAGTTTGACGGTGTAATCAAGTAATACTAATGAAAACATCAATATAGTCGTACGTGCTTCTGTAAGTGTGTGAATGCATGTATCTCAGCCAGTGATCGTGTGTGTGT
>CM059268.1:2331290-2333790 GCA_030347295.1 Setipinna tenuifilis | reverse complement strand
AGTAAGCAGACAACCTTTATACATACAGGGAGGTGCATGTGTCTGAATGCTGAGTGCCTTAATGCAAAAAAGACAGCCTGATCCTGGGCCTGCTCTCCGTACACACAGGGGGGCCTGGTCTCTTCTCTCACCTGTGTGGTTCTCACCTATTCATCTGGGGAAATTCAGTGTAAAATAAGCTTTGGGTTTGTGAAAACATGATAACGAGCTGGTATGTTTACTGATCCTGGGCCTGCTCTCCTTACACACACAGAGAGAGGGGCCTGGTCTCTTCTCTCACCTGTATGGCTCTCACCTATTCATCTGATGTGGCCCTCTTAAAGGGGAAATTCAGTGTAAAATGAGCTTTGGGTTTGTTAAGACATAATAACGAGCTGGTATGTTTGCTGAGGAGCAAAACTACACTAGCCTGTCGCATTTTGAACTTCACTATTTCTACTGTTTTTGGCATAAAGACTCACTATGCTAGTGATAAGGGCATGATACTTGAAGATATGGTCTGGCCTGCACGCAGACATCTCTCATTCTCTTCCTACCATCCTATGCTATCAAGACCTCCCTTTGAGGGTCAAGCTCTTCAGGACCCCTTGAGAAAGGTGTCTAGAGAGATGCCTGTACACTTATGGTTCATAAAGCCCCCAGAGGCAAAGGGGTCTTTGAACTGTACCTTTCAGTGAGGGGCTTTTCAGGACACCATTAGAGTGTGTGAGAGCTGACTTTTAGGACCCAAAGACTAGGGTGTCCTCAGAGATGCCCGTCATGATGTCACAACCCTGGTCATTCTGATGTCCTGACTGAGGACTGAACGAATTAAAGAGAAGAGACAGCAGAGGCTGCTAGGGGATCAGATACACACACACACACACACACACCCACACACACACACACACACACACACACACACACCCACACACACACACACACACACCCACACACACACACACACTGCAGGAACATAGAGAGTCCAGTGCTGTGGGTACTGCAGTGAGGGAGTACACTCTAGAGCACACACACAAGGGCAGACACACACACACACACACATACATGCAAGTGTGCTCACACACACACACATACACATTCACAAAAAGCATCCTGAGAACTGAGAGTGAGAGCTTTGAGTCATGAACTTTGTTACCTCATATGAACTAGTTTTGACTTTTTATACGAGGTTTTTACACACCCCTACACAAACAGGAAAAAGATGTGTCATATGTATACCCTCTCTTTCCTTCTCTCCTTTCTTCTCTTCCTGACACAACACAAGAGAATATACCAACAGAACCGAGTCCTGACACTAGAGTCATTGTTGTGAACTCAGTTACCTCATGTAAACTTGTGTCAGGACCACACACACACACACACACACACAAAGGAGGGACGAGTGAATCCCAGCTGTTGTTGTGCCAGGGCTGTCACAGCTCGTCACGACAGCCTGCAAGTCTGGGGGTGTCCCTACCCACTATTGCCTGTGTGTGTGTGTGTGTGTGTGTATGTGTGTGTGTGTGTGTGTGTGTGTGTGTGTGTGTGCTTGTGTCCCTGTATGTGTGTGTGCATGTGTCTTCACTGCTGTCTCGGGCTATCTGTGTGTGTGTGTGTGTGTGTGTGTGTGTGTGTGTGTGTGTGTGTGTGTGTGTGTGTGTGTGTGTGTGTGTGTGAATGTGCCTCCCCTCCCCACTGCTGCCAGTGACTCAGATGTTCCAGCAGAGTGATATGAGAACTGTGTGTGACTGTGTGTTTGTGTAACTGTGTGTGTGTGTGTGTGTGTGTGTGTGTGTGTGTGTGTGTGACTGTGTGTGTGTGTGTGTGAGTGTTTGAACACATCGGAAGCCGGGTGAACATCCTGTCTCTCTGATCCAAGATGTTAAACTAATTGTTAGGCAGCTTTCTAAAAAGTAATAAAAGAATAAACACACACACACATGCGCACACACACGCACACACACACACACACACACACATACACACAGTGCATGGCTGTCTTTGTGAGCTGAATGACTAGAGCTAAGAAGTTCATAACTCCAAAGCTGTGGCTCTTACAGGTTACCAATGCCATGTAATATGCTGTGTAATACCAATGCTATGCTGTATGCTATGTAATACCAATGCTATGTAATTTGCTATGTAATACAAACTCAGTGTAATATGTCTGTGAAGATTCTCATTCATCCAGGTAATGTTAGTCAAAGGAGCTAAGTTGTAAGCAACTGGACTTCTTTCAGTAGCTTGAAGACGTTTCACCTTTCATCCAATAGGCTTCTTCAGTTCTGGAACATCTTCAAGCTACTAAAAGAAGTCCAGTTCCTTATAACTTAGCTGCTTTGGCTATGTAATATGCTATGTAATATAAATGCTATGTGACATGCTATATAACACCAATGCTATGTGATATGCTATGTAATACCAATGCTATGTGATATGCTACATAATACAAGGATACAAGGATGTTTTATTGTCACTTGCATAGACATACTGGGTAGAGTAGGACATACAGTGAAATTAG
>CM059268.1:2321290-2323790 GCA_030347295.1 Setipinna tenuifilis | reverse complement strand
AGGGCCCCCTTTCCAACCCAGCAGCACTGAGCCTGCCAGGCTATCCTGAAAGCCTGTGTACTGCACCTTAAATAACCAGCCCAGATGGCCTAGGGACGTCACCAGCATCAGCCCTGGGGATGGAATAAGCTGCATTGTGCCTTAGCCATCACTGTATGGTACAGAAGATGCACTGTAAGACCAGTCTAAAGGTCCACAGGTCTAAAGGTTCCTTGAAGGTCCAATGTTCTAAAGATCTTAAGGTTAACACATTTAAGGTTCCACTGAGGTTCCAGAAAGATCTAAAGGCTGACAGGTGTAAAGATCTAAAGACTTACACATCTAGGGTTCCACTAAGGTTCCAGAAAGATCTAAAGCCTGACAGGTCTAAAGATCTAAAGGTCCATTGAGGGTCCATAGGTCTCTAAATGTGCCCTGTAGGCCCAATAAATGACCACACTTCTAAAGGTAAGCTAACTAACTAACTAACTACCTTCAACAACTACAGCACCGGTTTGAACACTCGCATTCACAGGCACCACTCATAATAGTCCATGCCATCAGCCCCCCCCATTCTGACTGGCAGTTTAAAGTTCTGCCTGATAATAACTGATGTCACTGTTTAATAAATGGCTGATTGGTCCATAAAAATGATAATATACAGAAACAGGAAGACAGACAGACAGATAGGCGGGCAGATACACTGTACAGGTGCAACTGAATAACTTAGAATATCGTGGGAAATGAAATTATGTAATTATTTGTGTGTGTGTGTGTGTGTGTGTGTGTGTGTGTGTGTGTGTGTGTGTGTGTGTGTGCGTGTGTATGTGTGTACTAGGCAGGTAGGCAGATAGACAACACAGGGCAGGCAACACAGGTCTTACCCTCAAGCAGGTCACGTGTGTGTGTGTGTGTGTGTGTGTGTGTGTGTGTGTGTGTGTGTGTGTGTGTGTGTGTGTGTGTGTGCGTGTGTGTGTGTGTGTGTGCTCGTAGGACTTACCCTCGAGCAGATCACATGTATGTGTGTGTGTGTGTGTGTGTGTGCGTGTGTGTGTGTGTGTGTGTGTGTGTGTGTGTGTGTGTGCGCATGTAGGACTTACCCTCGAGCAGGTCACGTGCCAGACCCGGTTCGGCCCCTGTGGAGCGAACAAAGTCTGACAGGACCGCGTCCATGTCCAGAGTCATGTGATCATAGGGGAACGCTGCCCAGCCAGCAGCCGAGGCCTTCGTGGAAGCCAGCCTTCACGCTCTCAGCTGAGGAGGGAGGGGTGGGGGGGGGAGAGAGGGAGGGAGAGAGAGAGGGAGAGAGAGGGAGAGAGATGGAGAGGGGGAGAGAGGGAGAGAGGGAGAGAGACAGACAGAGAGAGAGGGAGATGGAGAGAGAGATGGAGGGGGAGAGGCAGAGAGAGAAAGAGGGATGGAGGGGGAGAGGGAGGGAGAGAGAGAGGGAGAGAGACGGAGGGATGGAGAGAGAAAGAGAGAGAGACGGGGAGAGAGAGGGAGAGGTGGAGGGGGAGACAGAGCAGGGAGGGTTGGGAGAGAGGAACACAGAAAGTGGGAAAAGAAATAGGGAGGAGAAGAGATGAGGGAGAGGTAGAGAGCGAAAGAGAGAAGGAGGAAGAGGATGTGGGAGGAAAGGATAGAGAAGATGAGGTAATAAAAGAGAAAGTGTGGGAGGGAAAGGGACAGTGGGAAAGAGGGAGTGAGACAAAGGGATGGAGGGAGAGGAAAATGGAGGGGGGCAGGGAACAGGAGGGAAAAGGAGAAGAAGGGATGAAGGGATGGAGGCAGGAAGAAAGAAGTGAAAGAGGGAGTAAGAAGTAAGAGGAGAAGGGATAGAGAAAAAGAGCAGGAGGAGAAAAGAAACGCCACAGAAGGACAAAAAAAGAAAGAGGGTCAAAGAGGCAGGAGTTGATGGAGAGATTAGGGAGTTTGGGAGGAAGAGAAAAAGAGGGAAGATGGATGGATAAGGGAGGAGAAAGGGAAGAGGAAGAGGGATAAAGAGGGATAGAAAGGAGGGAGGGAAAAAGGAAGGCAAGAAATCAAGAGGGGGTTGGAAAAAGCGGGACAAGAACGAGACAGTGACCAAAGTGAAGGATTGAGAAAGAAAGGATATAGTCAGATATGAGAGAGAGATAGAGAAAGAGAGAGAAAGAGGGAGGGAGAGAGAGAGGGGGGGTGGGGAGAGAGAGAGAGAGAGAGAGAGTTAATCCTCAGTTCAATATTCTCATTTGTGTACAACATTATTTTTGCATAGCTGCTTGGTTCTATGGATAAATAATGAACTCCACAATGCAGTATATCTATCACAGTCACACACACAAAACACACACACACTAACACACACACACACATACAGAAACACACACACAAACACACATACAGGCACGCAAACACACATACACAAACACGCCCACACACACACACACACCTTGTGTAGCCCCGTGTTCAGGACTGGCTGCAACCACCTGCTAGTCATCAGCACACACTCACACCTCTGACTCATAACACACCAGGTGTG
>CM059268.1:2288790-2308790 GCA_030347295.1 Setipinna tenuifilis | reverse complement strand
TGTTTATCTGTATGCGAACAAGCAGATAAGTACATCTGTGTGTGCATGTGCGTCTGTGTTTGTGTGTGCATGTGTGTGTAGCGATGGCTGGGCAATTACAAGCAATAAATCATAAGAGCGGCATTGTGTTTTGTTTGTTTTGTTTCCATTGTACAGACTCATTGTGTGTGTGGGCTGCTGTGTAAGGCGGCATAATGGTGTTGATGATGCTGATGGCCCTGCTCTGATGCAGCTGTGATGATGAGCGTCTCTCTCTCTCTCTCTCTCTCTCTCTCGTGTCTCTCTCTCTCTTTCGCGTCTCTCTTTCTTGCGTCTCTCTCTCTCTCGCACCCACTCGGAAACACGCGGCGCCACGCCTGAGAGGGACACTCACGCCATGACATCAGCCCCCGACGCACTTTATTGGAAAAACTTCTCATTCTCTCTCTCTCTCTCTCTCTCTCTCTCTCTCTCTCTCTCTCTCTCTCTCTCTCGGATCATTATGCTTTTGGGTTATGAGTGGAAACACAGCCCTCCCGCACATCTCAGACACAAGAGAACAATCAAATAACAACAACTGTGTGTGTGTGTGTGTGTGTGTGTGTGTGTGTGTGTGTGTGTGTGTGTATGTGTGTGCAGAGACTACGTACAAAACAAATGATGCAAAAAATGATGCAAAAGATACCAAATAGATAGATAGATAGATAGATAGATAGATAGACAGATAGATAGATAGATAGATAGATAGATAGATAGATAGATAGATAGATAGATAGGCAGGGAGACAGACAGACCCACAGACCGACAGACCGACAGACAGACAGACAGACAGACAGATAGAGAGATAGATAGATAGACATTGACACAGGCAGACAGACCCACCCACAGACAGAGACAGAGAGAGAGAGATAGAAACAAAGGCCTGTGGAGTTAGCTGTTGTAATCATCAGTTCCTGTAAATGTGACGGTGACGGTGAGGGTGGTGGTGGCCTCTATTAGTGGAAACTAAATGTCGTCGCTCTGAGACGCGTTAATGGACTTCTGTGACGCCAGTGACACCTCTGACCTCCTCTCTCCCCGCAAGGGGCTGATTTAGGAGGCAATTTGCAGAGCTGCGATGTATCACCCCCCCACACCCCCCACCCCACACACACAAGTACAATCCCCTTTTTTAAAGCGGTGACATAATTCAGAATAGACTCGTTTTTACTGAGCATTCTGTATTTTCCTACCAGTGCTGTGGTGGTTGACTAAGTCACAGGCCGGACCATGAATGTGTCTCATGACTGCCTTCAGTGCTTATTCAACTGGACTATGCTGACACCTGTGTGTGCATACATCTTATGTCACAAATAGGGTACATAGTACTTCAACAAGTGCACACATACACACACACACACACAGATACAGACTGCCTCCCCTCACGTTTTCTCTCTCCCCTACACACACAAACCACACACACACACACACACACACACACACACACACACACACACACACACACATACAGACAGACAGAGGGAGCGAAAGAGAGAGAGAGAGAGACAACACACAGCATGTACACACACATGTACACACACACTCACTCCAGTTGTACCACAGTGGGGCAGTTATTTATTCACTGCATTATTTATCCCTCACAGGCCACCGTAGGCCCCTCCAACAGGTGCCTGAGAGACACACACTCCCCTGGATGTGTTCCCACCATCTGTGCCAACACACATATGTGTGGCACACATACACACACACACACACACACACACACACACAAACACACACACACACACACACACACACACATAGAGACACACACACACACACTGGCACACACACACACACACTGGCACACACACACACACACTGACACACACACACACACACACACACGCACTATCATGGTCATCACAAAAATAAAGTAATCATGTTGGTGTTAGTGTTCCCCTGATACATTCCATTGAAGGAGTGACTAGACATTTCTCATATGTGCTGAGGCCATCCTTCTGTCTCCAGCACACACACACACACACACACACACACACACACTCACTCACATGGTTCACCTCTGACCCTGTGAGGCATTCAGACATGCCACTGTAACCGTCTGTACAATAACAGAGTATATGGTGTGTGTAACACAGTATGTGGTCAGTTTGGCATACAGGTGTGTGTACACCGTGTTCCTTGTCAAACCCTTGAAGCACTTTGAGCTACAGCCTTTGTATGAAATGTACTATGATAATAAAGATTATTATTATTGTTATTGCTGTTATTATTCTAGTAGTAGCAGTAGTAGTAGTAGTAGTAGTGGTAGTAGTAGTAGTAGTAGTAGTAGTAGTAGTAGTAGTAGTAGTAGTATGTCATTATTGTAAACGAGTAGAGACTGTTCCAAGAGAGTTTGATAATGAGCACCACAGCTGTCCACTGCCTTTGAGGAAGAGGAAGGGAACGGTGCTTTATCACATTCTCAACAATGTGAAATGTAGCAAGCAATTAATTTAAAAAGAAAATACAGCGTTCAAGCATGGTTTTTGTTTTTACCATTAAATGTGGTAAAATATATGGTCCATCAATTTGTCTGTCACATTTGACAATGTGACAGACAGAGATACAGTATTAAAAACTCCTGAATATCAGCTTTCCAACGTATGTATTTGTTACTCTATAATTTTTAGATTCCAAGATATAAGCATTTAAAATGTGTCCTGTATTTTTATATAAAGATTATTACAGCATATAACATATTTTAAATGCTTATATCTTGGAATCTAAGAAAAGATAGAGAGTAACAAATATATATTTGTTGGAAAGCTGACATTCAGGAGTTTTTGAGATATAGATTAATTTCTCCTGACACCACACTGAAAGCATGGATTACATTTGTTACTCTTTCATTTTTAGATTCCAAGATATAACCATTTAAAACGTGTCCCGTATTTTTGTCCCACCCCTGTATATTACTAAAGGACGTTATATACTGTATATGCCCCATACAACATCCACACATGAAAGCCGTGAAAGAGTAGCCTGTGTGTGTGTGTGTGTGTGTGTGTGTGTGTGTGTGTGTGTGTGTGTGTGTGTGTGTGTGTGTGTGTTTGTGCTGGAAAGTAACCCTGAGCAGCTCACTGCTTCACTGCTGCCAATCAAAGCAAGTCCTCCCCACACAAATATTAGCTGCAGTAATCAGCAGTGATTCCCAGAGACTCTGTCTTCCCTTCAGCAGGCTCTGAGCCTAATCTGACTGCCCACTAAAATAGCCATTAAACACTTCTTAGTGTCAGACCTCTAATTACCATCAGCTTCACTGTCACCCGCACCCCCTCTCCAACCCCCCCTCTATGAAAAAGCATTTAGTAATGACTTCTAATCATAGACACTGAATACACCCCCATCATCCTCCACGCACACACACACACAGACTCCCCCCCTCCTCCTCCCACCCCCTTCAACCCCCCCACTATGAAAAAGCATTTAGTAATAACTTCTAATCATAGACACACACACACACAAACACACACTCCTCATCCCCCCCCCCCCCCCCCCCCCCCCGTCTGGGTCCACATGGCAACGTTATCTCCGTGGTGTTCAGCTGCTGATCTCACATGATGTCATCAGCATAGAGCCCTTTCACACACACACACACACACACACACACACACACACACACACACACACACACACACACACACACACACACACACAAACACACACCCCTCACTCCCCATGACATGATGTCATCAGCATAGAGCCCTTTCACACACACATGTGGCATGACAGGCAGCTGGGCTGTGAACTGAGGCTGTCTGACATTGCATGCACACACACATAGACACGCACACACACACACATAAACACGCATACACACACATAGACATGCACAAAGACACACACGCACACACACACACACACACACACACACTACATGTGTGGTGGAGGGGATGCCTCATGACCCACTCCTGACGGTCTCATTCACACTCATGTGTCAGAAATTCAAACAGAACAGCAGCAAAGATGAGACTGTTCTAGAAACGGTGTGGGCTACACTTACAGTACCTCCTCTAAACACACTCTGGTACATTCTGTCCACCTAATCTGCCACCTACAACAGTTTTCTGAAGGCTGTGTGATGGTAAAACTGCAAGTTTTGTTGGCCAGGCTTTCATCTAATTTTGTTGTACTGTACAGGCAACTGTTCAATGACAATACCAGTCTTGAAGTCAGCATGACACTGGGAACAGATAGAGCAGTAGCACCCCCAGTCAAGTCAAGTCACAACACAACACAACACAGGCCATCTTTCAGAGGCAGGCTTGGATGGGGGGGACAGGATAAAGAGTGTGCTGTAGGCCCACTTGAGTCTCTCTATGGGTGTACTGACCAAACAACTACCCATTGATGTCCCACAATTTTCTTCAGCTGAACACAGACAAAACTGAAGTATTTCTATTTGGGAAACAGAAAGAAAGACTTAGGAACGCCACTGCTCTTGAGACTAAAGGGCTTAAAGCAAAAGATACTGGTGTCTTGTACACACACACACACACACACACACACGCACACCTTGGTGTCTTTATTGACTTGGATGGGTACGATACGCTACTGGATGTGATGGATGGGCTACGACATCACACACACACACACACACACACACACACACACACACACACACACACACACGGATGAAAGTGATTTTCATTTCCCAACATCTCTGAGTATTCCAGAGGGACTCCGAAACTGTACCTCTCTCTACCAGCCCAGCAGCTGAACTCCCCTGGGAAACACGGTGGACATTAGTGGAGCTCTCCGCAGTACCCTGCTGGATTTGTCTGACGCTACTGGACTATAACAAAGCTTGCCATGTGTGTCTCTGTCCTGTGTTCCTTTGCCAAACTTTTGCAGCACTTTGAGCTACATTCGCTGTATGAAATGTGCTACATGAGTAAAGTCAGTGTGATTACACAGTGCTGTGTTAAACTGACACATGTGCATGGGGCAGCCATGACAATGGCAGCCAGGGAACAGTGTGTTGGGATGATACCATGCTCAGGGTATCTTAGTGGACCCTCTGGTGGACCCTCCAGTCACAGGTCTGTTACCTTACCTGGTAAGCACTGTGTAACAGAAGTCAGACTCAAGTTTATAGACCCACCCTCGTTTCTAAATGAGATTAGAGACACTCCCTATCACATTAGACAGATGTACAGAGGAGGGGTAAGACTCACATTCTGAACACACGCTGTTTTTAAAGAAACGGCTGGAGAAAATAGTCAAGGAACCTCTCATGGCCTCCATTGTAGTCTCTATCTTTGGCTGTCAGTAAACAAACGCGCTGGCTTTGAAAGCCTGCAATGTCCAACACAATCAGGGACATCAAAGACATCAAAGACATCAAAGACGCTCAAGGTAAAGGTAGTCTTGCTACCTTCCACTAGACTTAGATAGAGTGTATATATAAATAAACATAGAAATATTTTTATTTTATTATATATATATTTTTTTTCTCTTTGTTCAAAGCTACAGGACCACCTGCCAATTTTATCTAGGAGGGAAACCTTTTCATTGGTGAGTGCAGATATACTTCAGGAGTACCTGAAGTCTTTCAGGGTATAGTCAGGAGTTCCCCAGAGCACTCTTTTCCCCGGGACCCATCAGAAAGTAATGAGAGCTCCTTGACCGGAAAGACTACTAAATTAATGCAATGTCATTTGTGTATAGTGGAAGAAATTCCCATAGCATAGCAACGTTGACACTTTAACAGCTAAACTGATGAAACATGGTATAATACCACACCTTTTAAATCTCACAGCCCTATAGGAGAGCAGAGGAGGGGGGTGGGGTGGGGAGGACAGGGAGGGGGGGTGTTTAATTACCGCCCATCAGAGATCAGATTCCCACCAGCCTTTGTTGGGTAACGACCCCCCCAGCAGCATGCCAGACCTAATCGATGAGCTGTCTCTGTCTCTGCCTCTGTCTCTGCTCTCCCCCAACAGTGCAGCAGCAGACTCAGCCTCAGCAGTGCACACACACACACAGGGCACCACCACACTCACACACACCCACACACACATACACACACACACACAAGCATACATGCACAAACAAATGCCATCTAGTATCAATTGTTCTGGAGAAGAAAGCCACCAAAGATATACATTGCGTACTATATTGGATACTATTGAAGGGACTTGTGTGTGTGTGTGTGTGTGTGTGTGTGTGTGTGTGTGTGTGTGTGTGTGTGTGTGTGTGTGTGTGGGTGTGTGTGTGTGTGTGTGTGTGTGTGCAGACGTCCCAAGTCTCCCAGGAACTCCAGGAGTCCCCTACATTTGAAAAGCGACTCCAGGATGCCTCAGTAATAAAAAAATCTCCTGCAACTCGAATAGCTAGAACAATTGAAAGAGGCAAGTGACAGGGAGACAGGTGGAGTGAGAGTGAGTGAGAGTGACAGGGTGAGCATCACTCCTCTGTGACGTTTTTGCAGAAATAGTAGACGACCTCTGTCTTTCTCATTAGACTATTAAGTTATTGACGATAATGAAAACATTTTTAGTGCGAAGGAAAAATAGTCTATACATTTTGACCTCAAGTAATGCGTGCTTGTGCACTGTAGGATTATACGACACTATATTTCCACTGTGCTTGGTGTTTTTGTCTAAAAGACAGCTGATGTGGGCTTTATAGTTTGGCTCTTCCTGATGGTATTTAAAGAAGCACATCTGACCAGCTGTTCCAGTGTTACTGCGTCTGCATTCTACTGCAGTCCGCATCTGGGCCTATGCTAATGCTATGCTAATGCTAAATTAGCATCCTCAGAAACTGAGTTAAAAATAGCCTGAGTTATGGATTGTAAATCCTGTAATATAATATAATATATGATAATATGGGGTGGGGGGAGGGGGGTGGATCTGCAGGTTGGGTTGTTTGTGTGCTCACGTGTATGTGTGTCTGTGTGTGTGTGTGTGTGTGCATATGAGCCTGCATCTGCCTGTGTGTGTGCTTAGATGTGTGTGCGTGTGTGTGTGTTTGTGTGTGTGTGTGTGTGTGTGTGTGTGTGTGTGTATGTGTGTGTGTGTGTATGCGTGCATCTGTGTGTGTGTGTGTGTGTGTGTGTGTGTGTGTGTGTGTTTGTGTGTGTGTGTGTGTGTGTGTGTGTGTGTATGTGTGTGTGTGTGTATGCGTGCATCTGTGTGTGTGTGTGTGCGTGTGTGTGTGTGACAGAGCGTGCAGTAAAGAACAAGGAGCACTTCCTGTGGAGTAATGAGACTGTAACCATTAGCCGCCCCGTCAGGGAGGTCAAAGGTCATGCTGAGGTGAATCTGTGCGTCGCCCGAGAGGAGCACATGTCCCAGGTGTGTGTGTGTGTGTGTGTGTATATGTGTGTGTGTGTGTGTGTGTGTGTTGCCTGAGAGGAGCACATGTCCCAGGTGTCTTCACCTCAGTTTGTCATGCTCTGCCTCTTGGTCTCCAAGGGCAACCGTATCTCCGGATGCGCCCCTGGCAACCCTCCCCATCATCACACACACACAGCGGAGCAACTGAAGCCTTAAATGAATGAATTAGCCGACAAGTTTTTAGCGGCAAGCAGACGGTAAAAATAAATAAATAAAGAAGTGAGAAGCGTGGATGTGCGTGAGACGAGTCAGGAAGACCTGAGCATAATGTTCTCTCCGCTCTGTTTCTTTCTTCAGCAGAGAGGGATAATCCACCTTTCGCTGATGAGCACGATGATCACCTGCCCTGCAGCACAGAGGCCATTAAAAGGCTTTTAAGGAGGTCGCAGAAGTGAGGAAGTGAGCTTCCTGCTCTCCCAACACTTCCTCTTCCTCTCACTCTCGGCCAATTATCTTCCTGCTCTCCCAGCACTTCCTATCACTCTCACTCTCGGCCAATTATCTTCCTGCTCTCCCAACACTTCCTCTCACTCTCGGACAATTATCTTCCTGCTCTCCCAACACTTCCTCTTCCTCTCACTCTCGGCCAATTATCTTCCTGCTCTCCCAACACTTCCTCTCACTCTCGGCCAATTATCTTCCTGCTCTCCCAATACTTTCTCTTCCTCTCACTCTCGGCCAATTATCTGGACCGGTGCAGTTGGGAGGATGGTGGCAGTGAAGTTTAGGTAGGAAGTAAGGAAGTAAAGCAAAGAAAGAAAGAAAGAACATAGGTCAACATTTGTATAAAGGTATTCAAACCTTTATGAGGGACTGAATTGAGAAAACTAATGATAACTTAATGAACAAAGAAAAGTTAATACAATTAGTATCGTTTAATAACTGCCATATAATAACCGCAAATGTGGGCCAACATAGAGTATCCACCGACAGAGAGTGCAGGTAGCCTGGCAACAGAACAAGGAACAGAAGGTGAGCATGGATTAGACTGTTGGCCTGTGGTTGGACAGCTGTATGGCCATTTGCAGGCAGCTATGTGTGTGTGTGCATGTGTCTGCATGTGTGAATGTGTGTCTGTACACGTGTGTGTGTATGTATGTATGTATGTATGTATGTATGTGTGTATGTATGTGTGTGTGTGTGTGTGTGTGTGTGTGTGTGTGTGTGTGTGTGTGTGTGTGTGTGTGTGTGGGTGGGCTGAGGTGTGCACACAGCACTAATTCCCATCACGCCGTGCACACACACACACACACACACACACACACACATCACAGTCTGTCCACACTCCCAGCAGCCCTGCACCCAGAACCAGGGCTGACAGCCAATCAGGAGCCAACTGCTGATGAATATTCATGAGGGGGGAGGGGTGACAGCTAATGGATGATGTGGAGGGCTGATGAATGTGATGAGCACACACACACTCAGGAGGACAAGGACAGAGACGGAGGAGATGGACATGGCACAGTCCTATACCTGCAGCACAGCTCAAGATAGATAGATAGATAGATAGATAGATAGATAGATAGATAGATAGATAGATAGATAGATAGATAGATAGACAAGGAGAGAGACGGAGGAGATGGACATGGCACAGTGTTATACCTGCAGCACAGCTCAACACTGTCACTGATAGATAGATAGATAGATAGATAGATAGATAGATAGATAGATAGATAGATAGATAGATAGATAGATAGATAGATAGACAGGGAGAGAGACAGAGGAGATGGACATGGCACAGTGTTATACCTGCAGCACAGAAAGCAGAAAGGCTAGCAAACAACAAGGACGACAGCATAAGACTTTTTAACAGGAAATGTGTGTGTTCGCTCATCACTGTCACTGTCATGGATGGATGGATGGATGGATGGATGGATGGATGGATAGATAGATAGATAGATAGATAGATAGATAGATAGATAGATAGATAGATAGATAGATAGATAGATGAATAGATAGATAGATATCCTGGGAGGCCATAACTGTCTTTGGGCCATACCTGTCTAACATAGCTTCTAAGGGGTTCTGGAATCCGGAACTAGGAATATACCAAGCCTGTAATGGAGTTCCATCACTACAATTGCAGTTTAGCAACACTAGGTAAAAGTAGCCCTAAGCTACTGCACTTTATTTATTTATTTATGTATAATAACTTAGCTTAGGATTTGTCTTGTCTTGGGCACTTGCACATTACTGTTGTTGTTGTTGTTGTCTATGTAAACGCATAGGATAGTGAGAAACGTAATTTTGATTCCTTTGTATGTCAAGTACATGTGAAGAAATTGACAAATAAAACTGACTTTGACTTTGACTTTGAGATGTGACTGCCATTCCAACGAGCCAAGTGTTTTTGGCGTTGTGGTCAGAGTGCATGTTTGGTACCCCAGGAGACCAGGGTTCGAAGCTGGGTGGGGCTGACTTCTCTTCCCCATGGCTACAAAGCCCATCAAATGCAAAGCACGTTTAATAGGGTATAGTAGCTACTGATGCTGCCTTATAATCCCTCATTAATGTGCATGGCTGAGCACAAGATTCAGAGGAGTGGATTAAGCGTGTGCTGTGCTGTACGTATAGGACGTTTTAAGACGAGAGGGCGAGAGAGAGCGTATTCCTCATCTGCTTGCGTAACGTCAAGAGGGATTTGGGAGAAGTGCATTCATCCCGACAAAGACAGAACAACCCCATCTCCTGCTCTATTTGGAGCCAGCCTACAAACACTTTGTCTGGGATGATTCTTCAAATAGAGTACCTCTGCACAAACCCAGGAAACACGGCAGGAAATGATATTCCAGTGCATAAAAGAAGAAGAAGAAAAAAATATCAAGGAGGGAGAGCGCGAGAGAGAGAGAGAGAGTGAGCTTTTCTTGTCCCTCCGTCTGTCTGTCTGTCTTTAAAAAAAATATCAAGCAGGGGGAGAATGAGAGAGAGAGAGGGGGGAGAGCATATTTCCTTTGTCTGTCTGTCTGTCTTGAAACATATTATTAAAAACAAAACTAATCATCTCATTATGGCTGCCTTCCTCAGAAACCTCTGTGTAATGAATAGGAGACAGCAGGATGGAAAATCGTCTCACTGTGGAGGAGACGGGTCACACAAGTCAACAGCAAACGGCGAAGCGGCTTGCCTGTGTGTGTGTGTGTGTGTGTGTGTGTGTGTGTGTGTGTGTGTGTGTGTGTGTGTGTGTGTGTGTGTGTGTGTGTGTGTGTTTGAGGGAGGATGTGCTCTGGTGTATTCTCCATGATCAGAGCACATAGCCATAGCACTGCTGCCACCCACTCCCATGTGCACCCTGCAAGCCTGAGAGATACAGGCAGACACTACAGATACACTGAGACAAACAGAGAGATACACTGAGGCAAACAGGTCGGCATTAATAAGGAGCTGGCCTGAGAGACACATACAGGCAAACAGAGAGATACACTGAGACAAACAGAGAGTTACCTACAGGCAAACAGAGAGATATATCCAGACAAACAGAGAGATATATCCAGACAAACAGAGAGATATATCCAGACAAACAGGTCTGCATTAATAAGGAGCTGGCCATGGCTGGATGCTGTGGGTGCTGGGACTGATGTCTGCTGTTTGCCATCATGCTTCTCTGTCTGTCTGTCTCTGTCTGTTTCTGTCTCTGTTTATCTCTCTCTCTGTCTCTCTCTGTCTCTCTCTTTCTCTCATTCTCCCTCTCCCTCTCAGCCTCTTATTCTCTCTCTATCTCTGTTTCTTTCTCTCTCTTTCTCTTTGTCTCTCTCTCTCCCTCTCTCTGTGTCTATGTCTGTCTCTCTCTCTCATTCTGTCTTTCTCTCTCATTCTGTCTTTCTCCCATTCTCTCTCTCTCTTATTCTCTCTCTCTCTGTTTCTTTCTCTCTTATTCTTATTCTTTCTCTCTCTCTCTCTCTCTCTCTCTCTCTCTCTCTCTCTCTCTCTCTCTCTCTCTCTCTCTCTCTTACGTCTTCAGTGATAAGTGGGCTGGGCAAACTTTAGCAGTCTGCTGCACTGAATAATGACATTTAAGGAGCTTTTTTTTTCCGCTCGTGCCCATAACTGCTTACACCAATAAAAAAGAGTGAAGGGAAAAACACAAAGGCAAGGGCCGAGAGACCGGCCACAGCACAGCGTCACTTCCTCATGGCCGAGAAATCAATCCTTATTTGGGCGCGACAACGTGGGGAAGGGAGCCTACCAGCCCAGCCAAGAGGGACGAGGTGCCACTGCTACTGACAGGATGGAGAGAGAGAGAGAGGGAGAGAGAGAGAGAGAGAGAGGGAGAGGGAGAGAGAGAGAGAGAGAGAGAGAGAGAGAGAGAGAGATACAGACGAAGGGGAAGAAGACAGGATGAGGGGGAGGGAGGTGGATCAGGGGAGGAGGGAGATGAGAACACACAGAGGTAGAAAGACGGAGAAAAACAAAGGGAGAGAAAGGAATAGACAGTAGGACCGGCGCTATATATGTGTGTGTGTGTGTGTGTGTGTGTGTGTGTGTGTGTGTGTGTGTGTGTGTGTGTGTGTGTGTGTATATGTGTGTGTATATCTGTGTGTCTATATATATATATATATATATATATATAGCATTATGTACTGTAAGGTAAAAACCAGGTAAGACTAGCTACCATTATGTAAGGTCAAAACCAGGTAAGACTATCTAGCATTGTGTAAGGGCAAAACCAGGTAAGATTAGCTAGCATTGTGTAAGGGCAAAACCAGGTAAGACTAGTTACCATTATGTATAATTATAACCAGGTAAGTCAAAACCAGGTAAACTTAGCTGAATTATGTAAGGGCAAAACCAGGTAAGACTAGCTAGCATGTAAGGCCTTTGCTGTTCTTTGCTACGTGTGGTTCAGCGTAGCTAGAGGCTGTGGTCTAGGACTAGAGACTATAAAAGTTCCTGCACTAACGACTGTCTGTCTGTCTGCAGCCAGTGCCATCTGGGCACTATTGTAACATTGTGATCTGGATCCACAATAAAGCAAGGCACTGAACCAGAGATGTGTGTCTAGCCATCACCTATATGTGTCTAGCCATCACCTTCCCTATATATATATATATATATATCGTTAGCTTGATAGCATAATTGCCTAAGTCATTTTTTGGTCAAATTGAGATTTTTGCACAACTTTACTCCCCTACCACTTCTGCATCATCCTGTCTGTGTGCATATGTCATTGGCCAATCACAACACTCATAAAAGTAAAAAAAACATAGCTGCCTAAGTCATTCATTTGACTTAGGCAGTTTTACCATTGGACTTAGGCAGTTTTTATACAATCAATTTGACTTAGGCAGATTATGCCTATGACTTAGGCAGTTTTACCATTGGACTTAGGCAGTTTTTATACAATCAATTTGACTTAGGCAGATTATGCCTATGACTTAGGCAGTTTTTCTGCTCTTCTCAGTCATTTTGCATATGTCAAAACTGCCTAAGTCACTTTTATTTGATAAAAAAAATGATGTTCGGTTTTGTTCTTTTTCCAAACTTTTTCTCACATCTACATGAATGTTCTGTGAAAATATCAAGAAAAGATATGCATGTGATTTTTAGAAAATGTGTTTTTTCTTGTTTTCCAAAAACACAAAAAAATGACTTAGGCAATTATGCTATCAAGCTAACGATATGTAGAGAGAGAGAGACAGAAAAAGAGAGAGAGAGAGTAAGAGAGAGAGATGGAAGAAGAGTGATGTGAAAGTAAGTATGACACAAAAAAGACAGAAAAGGCCATTAGAGTCACACAGACACACAAAGACAGACAGAAATGAGTGAAAAAGAAATGAGACAGAAAATGAGAGGGAGGGAGGGAGGGAGGGAGGGAGGGATAGATGGAGACAGACGGACGGAGAGAAAGCGAACGAGAGGAGAGGATGTGCTTCTAGAGACCATCTGCCCGCCTCTCTGCCAGCCTATGCACCCCTGAGGAGCCGTCTCACACACACACACACACAGGCATACACACACACAGGTACACACACAGGCATACACACACACAGGTACATATACAGGCACAGGCATACACACACACACACACAGGTACACACACACACACCCCTGAGGAGCCGTCTCACGCTGTCTCGGAACTACCCCTGCTCTTCAAGCTTCAAGATGGGTCATTACCACACACACACACACACACACACAGGTACGCACACACAGGCATACACACACACACACACAGGTACACACACACACAGACACACAGGTACGCACACACACACACACACACACACATACAGGCATACACACACAGTTACACATACACACACACAGGTACACACATACAGGTACACACACACACATACACACACACACACACAGGTACACACACACACAGGCTCACACACAGGTACACACATACAGACACACGCACAGGTACACACATACAGACACACGCACAGGTACACACATACAGACACACGCACAGGCGCACACACACACACACACACACATATTTGACACCTCTGGCAG
The DNA here is from genome assembly GCA_030347295.1 of Setipinna tenuifilis. Lineage (NCBI taxonomy): Eukaryota > Metazoa > Chordata > Actinopteri > Clupeiformes > Engraulidae > Setipinna > Setipinna tenuifilis. The sequence continues at coordinate 2,294,964 of CM059268.1, read as the reverse complement.
TCAGACGTACCACAGGTTTCAAAGTGGCAGTAATTTCCTGAGTCACTGCTGATAATGAAGGGAAAGGCAGACTTTTCTGGGATGGTTTTGAAAAGGTTATATTCAATAGATCTGCGTTGTTTTCGCAAGATGGCACTGCTTTGAAGCGATCTCATTCAGACGTCTGTGTGTGATGGCTAGACACACATCTCTGGTTCAGTGCTTTGCTTTATTGTGTATCCAGATCACAGTGTTATAATAGTGCCCAGATGGCAATGGCTGCAGACAGACAGACAGTCGTTAGTGCAGGAACTTTTATGGTCTCTAGTCCTAGACCACAGCCTCTAGCTACGCTGAACTACACGTAGCAAAGAACAGCAAAGACCTTACATAATGCTACCCAGTCTTACCTGGTTTTAACCTAACACAGTGCTAGCTAGTCGTACCTGGTCTTGACCTTACATAATGGTAGCTACTCTTACCTGGTTTTGACCTTACAGTACATAATGCTAGTCGTACCTGGTTTTGACCTACATAATGGTAGCTAGTCTTACCTGGTTTTTACCTAACAGTACATAATGCTAGTCTTACCTGGTTTTTACCTTACAGCACATAATGATAGTCTTACCTGGTTTTGACCTACATAATGTTAGCTAGTCTTACCTGGTTTGGACCTACATAATGCTACTCTTACCTGGTTTTCACCTACGTAATGCTAGCTAGCCTTACCTGGTTTTGACCTACATAATGCTAGCTCGTCTTACCTGATTTTGCTACAGGGTGCAGTGCTGGTCTACCCTGGTTTGGCTGTGTCACTGCTAGACTACTGTTGACGTCTGGCATTACGCTGGTGATACTCGCAAGCGAACTGAGCAAAGTGATGTGATGCAAAGTTCAATTTTCCATTCACAGCTGTGGGACGCAACCGATGGTGACGCAGACAAGCGAAGACAAGCGTAGCGGCATAAAAACGTTGAGAGAAGTTTAATCTCATGCAAACGAGAAGCAGATTTCGCCTGGCGGTGTCTGGTGAATCACATCAATAACAGTCAGTCTGTTTCGGTTGTCTCCCTATGCATAACCAACAGACACCAGCACACAACAGCGGACCGGTCTGGGCTGACCAGCGGTGCTTGTCGGTAGTGGTTATATGAAGAGATGTGTGTGTGTGTGTGTGTGTGTGTGTGTGTGTGTGTGTGTGTGTGTGTGTGTGTGTGTGTCACTCTGTTTCCCCCTGTCTGCCTCTGTGACAGTAGGAGTAGCAGAACTTACTGTCACTACACACAGTATAGTGAGACACAGTGAGATGTCGCTCGAAGCAGCCAACAGATGCACAGTGTAAGAAGCAATAGATAATAGATAAGTAGAATAGAATATATTCTATTCGTGATGTACAGCAATACATACACATAAGGATATAAAATAAATATATACAAGCTGTATATGATGCTGCAGCCCAGAGTGTTATGGTGGGTACGGGTGATAATGGAGAAACCCCGCCCAGCCCAGCCCAGTCCAACCTAGTCCAGCCCAGCTCAGCCCAGTCCAGCCCAGCCCAGCCCAGCCCAGCCCAGTCCAACCTAGTCCAGTCCAGCCCAGCCCAGCCCAGTCCAACCTAGTCCAGCCCATCCAAGCCCAGCCCAGCCCAGTTCAGCGCAAACCCAGCCCAGCCCCAGCTCAGCCCAGTCCAGCCCAGCCCAGCCCAGGCCCGGCCTAGTTCAGGCCAGGCCAGCCCAGTCCATCCCAGCCCAAGTACAGCCCATCCGAGGCCAGGCCCAGCCCAGCCCAGCCTCCAGCCTCTAGGCCCAGCCCAGCCCAGCCTCCATGGCTCCAGGCCTCCAGGGCTGCAGAGCTGCCTTGCCGATAACTTGTCCTGGCTTACAGCGTCTGCCAACACACAGCAGATGGAGAAGCTGCAGCCTGCACCACACCCCGCCAACACACACACGCATGTGTGTACTGCACACACACACATACACACAAACACAAATACATACACGCATACACACACATGCACACACACACACACATGCATGCATACACACACACACACACACACACACACACACACACACACACACACAGCTCAGGCTGATGGCTGTGGTTCAGCCAGACCCACGAAGCAAATGTTATTGTTGTCATATTGCTAAATTTGGCGGTTGGAGGGGACTTTATTTTGACAGGCTCGGAACTGGTGCTTTTAAAAACAACGCCAGCACCAGCACCACTAAGACAACAAAATCCTGTGTGATGACTTCATGCCCCCTGCCCCCTCCCAACCCCACCACACACACACACACACGCACACACACACACACACACACACACACACACACACACACACTCCCTGGGCTGACTTCACACAGCTTTCCCAAAAAGCTCTGACTCTACTCGTAGGCGTCGTGCACTGCTAACTGAGTTCACACTGGCCCTAGGACATGAAATATTAACCAGCTTTTCTAATTAGTAGAAACATAACAAAACAAGACGTTTGGGCCTGTGCAGATGTTTCTGTGGGGCCTCGTGTGGGAATGACAAAGCATTCAATATTTACTCAGCATCATGAATAACAATGACTCAGGAACTCTGCTTAAGGGGGCGGGGGGGGGGTATGGGCATTTATTTATTTTATTTATTTATTTTATTTCATTTATTTATTTATTTTATTATTTTATTTTATTTAGATATTTTTGTAGAGGTCATCCCTGTTGGCACCACTAGCAGCACTGGAAGCAGATCTCTGAGATCAATAAAGAGAGAAGCAAGCAAACATGGCCTGTGGTAACACTAGGGGCAAGTGCAAGATGTCCACGTTATTTACAAAAACTAGTGCAGTGCAGAGAGGTGTGGGTGTGAGGTGTGTGTGTGAGAGGTGTGTGTGTGAGGGGTGTGTGAGGTGTGGGTGTGTGTGTGAGAGGTGTGTGTGTGAGAGGTGTGGGTGTGAGAGGTGTGTGTGTGAGAGGTGTGTGTGTGAGGGGTGTGTGAGGTGTGGGTGTGTGTGTGAGAGGTGTGTGTGTGAGAGGTGTGGGTGTGAGAGGTGTGGGTGAGAGGTGTGGGTGTGAGAGGTGTGGGTGAGAGGTGTGTGTGTGAGAGGTGTGTGTGTGAGAGGTGGGTGTGAGAGGTGTGTGTGTGAGAGGTGTGGGTGTGAGAGGTGTGGGTGTGAGAGGTGTGTGTGTGAGAGGTGTGGGTGTGAGAGGTGTGGGTGTGAGAGGTGTGTGTGAGAGGTGTGGGTGTGAGAGGTGTGTGTGTGAGAGGTGTGGGTGTGAGAGGTGTGGGTGAGAGGTGTGGGTGAGAGAGGTGTGGGTGTGAGGTGTGGGTGTGAGAGGTGTGTGTGTGAGAGGTGTGTGTGTGAGAGGTGTGTGTGTGAGAGGTGTGTGTGTGAGAGGTGTGGGTGTGAGAGGTGTAGGTGTGTGAGGTGTAGGTGTGAGAGGTGTGGGTGTGAGAGGTGTGTGTGTGAGAGGTGTAGGTGTGTGAGGTGTGTGTGTGAGAGGTGTGGGTGTGAGAGGTGTGTGTGTGAGAGGTGTGGGTGTGTGGGTGTGGGTGTGAGAGGTGTGGGTGTGTGGGTGTGGGTGTGAGAGGTGTGGGTGTGTGGGTGTGGGTGTGAGAGGTGTGGGTGTGAGAGGTGTGGGTGTGTGGGTGTGGGTGTGAGAGGTGTGGGTGTGAGGTGTGGGTGTGAGAGGTGTGGGTGTGAGAGGGAGGAGTGGCTACGGTGGCCCAGAGCACCATACAGGCAGAGGGCAATTAAAGCTTGTTTTACTGATATATATTTGTCATTATTTGTCCTAACAACATGACACTTGGCAAGCCATTAGTGCCATTAGCAAGACATTTACCAGATTTGAGCTTAGTGGAAGGAATGGTTCGAAAGGTACCAGTTACTGCGTGCTCACAATCACAATCGGTATGCATGCTCTTACACTTATATGGCTGCACACACACACACACACACACACACACACACAGATGTTCCTTGCATTTATAGTGAGCTATATTACATTGCATCACATTTATCTCTCACACTCATCCAGAGTGACTTACTGTAGATTTACTGTACTTACTCTACTACAGAGACACCCCGCAAGGAGCAATGGGAGGTTAGATGCCTTGCTCAAGGGCACCTCAGCCATGGTCATTGACTACTTGTACAGCACTTCCACCTGCAACCGTCCAATCTCAAGGCCAACTCCTTATCCATCAGGCCACAGCTATGCAGAGAGTTAGCCAGTATAACAGACACACTGTTTTGTGCAATACCTAGTGAGCTAAGTAGTTCACAGCGAGCTAAGTTGTGAGCAACTGGGCTTTTTGGAGCTTGAAGACTTTTTTATCTTTCATTCAAAAGCCTTTTTTTTTAGCTCTGGCCTGATGATGGGGAACCAGAAGGTGTATCTCTGGACCACTGGAGGGGTACACTTCATCATGTGACAAAAGGGTCACATGAGCGACCCATTAACATACATGAAGGTGTGACACCTTTCAGGTAAATTGTCATCAAGCTTCAAAAAGGAAGCCCAGTTGCTTTCAATTTAGCTTCAATGACCTGAATGAATGAGAATCTTCACAGACAGAGTGAACAAGTGAATATTTCGGACCAGGTCAAAAGAGGGCTATGAGGCCCACACATACAGTACAAATGCACCTATGCAAGTTTAAGCAAGCAAAACACACAACTCAATCATTGTGCATGCTTCATATTCCAAACACAGGAGGGGTTTTTGTGTTGTGGTTTATGTCTTGTGTAAATAGACTGAGGTGTTACACAACAGCACTGGGTACCAGAAGAATTTTAAATATGAGAATTTGACCAAATGGCTACATTTGGTTAAAAAAGGAACAAATTACAGGTTGCACAATAGTTGTGCTGGTGTTTTCTAAATATACTGTAGAATGTGGGCAGTGGTCTCTTTGTGGACGATGTGTGTGTGTGTGTATGTGAGTGTGTGTGTATGTGGTGGATTACAATGCCACTGATTCTAAATAGACATCTCTGCAGTCACAAAGTGTATCCATAAACACATACATTTACACACACACACACACACACACACACACACACACACACACACACACACACACACCCACAGACGTAACTGTCATCTCAGCCGTTTGTTTGGTGGGAAGGGCTGTATCTCCTGGTGCATGGTCTGTCTAGGCTTGAGGGTCTAGATTGGCATCTCTCAGGTTTCAACAGCAAAGACATCTCTTGCAATGATGTTTTGTGACGATCAAAACATGAATAATCTACCACCAAATGTCCCTTTTTTTCAGCTTTAAATTCATAACAAATAACAAATAAAATGTCCATCAGTACATGTTGGTGTCACTATAAACCGTAACAGCTGATAATAATCCAATCGAGTCCCGGCGTGCGTGTCACACGTCACCCGTGTGAGTCCCGGAGTGATGGCAGAGCTGACCCAGTTAGGGCTGAAATCCCCCCGTTTCTCTCGAGTCTGTAGCTCAGTCCTGGTACACCGTGTTCTACAGCAGGACTGATCACAGCAGCAAGGGAGGGGGTTTATCTCTCGCTCTCTCTCTCTCTCTCTATCTATCTCTCTCTCTCTCTCTCACTGTATCTCTCTCATGCTGTACCTCTCTCATGCTGTATCTGTCTCTCTCTCTCTCTCACGCTGTGTGATTAGGATAACCCACCACTTCTGTTAAAGGATGAGTGTAGTGTAGTGTGCGTGTGTGTGTGTGTGTGTGTGTGTGTGTGTGTGTGTGTGTGTGTGTGTGTGTGTGTGTGTGTGAGCCTGCAGCCCATACCGCATATGACACTGCCTCAACAGTGGTTTCATGTCTTCGTATGGAGGAATGTGATCACTAGCTTTTGAGGACATATGTAGCTCTATTGCTTTGCACTGTGGCAAAAAAACTCTCCTAACAGTTAGGAGCAAGACCAGTGAGCAGCACAGAGCAGAACCTACAGTACAAGTAGGGTAAGGAGCAGAGGTGTCAGGAAGGATGGCAGAGACAGACTAGGAAGCTGAGATAGAGGTCAGGAAGGATGGCAGAGACAGACTAGGAAGCTGAGATAGAGGTCAGGGGTCAGAGGTGGAGGCAAGGCCGGATTATCCATAAGGGCCAGTGGCACAGTGCCCAGGGGCACCAACCATTCACAACCATTTGGGGGGGCACCACATGACAAACTTTAAATATATTTTTCGTAAATTTGTATGTTATTCACTTGAAATT
>CM059268.1:2271290-2276290 GCA_030347295.1 Setipinna tenuifilis | reverse complement strand
GAGCACCCTGCATGCACACACACACACACACACACACACACACACACACACACACACACACAGACACACACACACAGCTGGCTGTATGTATAGACACATACACACACTAATGCATGCAGGCCCAATTATACAAGTCACACACACACATACTGTATGTACTCACTGCTCGCACGCTCACACACACACACATACATATATCAACATAGGCCTGATTGCACACACACACACACACACACACACACACACACTTCTACTTCCCCTACTTCACTTCCTGAGCAGATGTTTTCGTTTCTATTTCTCTTTTGGAAATGAGAGAAAATTGAAACCGCAGGATATTTTATGAAAATGCTCTACGGTCAGAACATTCCTGCATGGCTAGCCGGACTCGGCCACACCGCATGTGTGTGTGTGTGTGTCTTACTCAGTGAAAACACAGCATCAAAGATGGCCTGTCTGTCTGCTGCTGCTGAGGTTGGAGGGGTTCTCAGGACTGCACAGATGGATTGGTTATCAAAGGCCCGGTGACGCTTCTGTGGTGTTGGACTTCCTCGACGTGAAACCTACACTCTACACTCTCCAGCGGCCACTGTTTTTCAGTGGTAGTCCAGGCACGGCAGGTCAGGAAATACATGAGGTACGAAAACCCAATAGCTTACCTAACACGACACGACATGACAACTGTTGAATCACAGAGTAGGAAAAAACACACACACACACACAGCTCAAGGACGTATCGGAAATAGAGTGCGCTATGCTGGAGTGTGTTGCTACCTTCACGCACCATTAAGCTCCAGTCACTGTGACATGCTGAGGTGAGGTGGCCCACTGAAGCCTAGCCGGCTCGGACTTGGTCAGTGGCTAAATGGGAGACTTATTTCATGCTGTGGTATGCTGTGGTGGGGTGTGGTGTGGTGTGGTGTAGTGTGGTGTGGTGCGGTATGGTGGGGTGTAGTGTGTTGGGGTGTGGTGGTCAGAAAAAGACCTCTGATCCCCCCTACCTTAATGAGTAAAAGGTGGGGGGGGGGGGGGTGACCCTGGAGTTCTGGCTGACGTTCCACAAATTGGCTCACCCGTTTGCCATCGAGACCTTGATCTTTCTTTCTTTCTCTGTCTTGCCACTAAACAGCCAATGAGATTTGAGCAGACTGACTCATGACGGTGGCCACTACATCACCCAGGTGAAAGCTATTCAGTGGTAATTCACTAGTAATTCATATAGCGTAAGGAGCTCTATTATCAGCCAGGTGGTGAGAGACATTTGGATGCAAAATTAGCAAAAAAATAAATGTTATAAGTTCATGTACTCAAACCAAAGCTTTATTGGAGCTGAAGTTGTCTATTTTCATGGGGATAGCTTCTTTTTCACCGGGTAAAGCCACATTTTAAGTGGAACAGTAACAGAAATGTCTGATAATGCCATGACATAACATTCACTACAATCTTATTTAAAGGACATTTAAAGGACGCTTTTACACTCAGAAACAGAACTTGTAATGCTTTTCATCCTATTTCATTTTTTTGGCAGATTTGGGAAACAAAGCCAGTCACGCTGACAAAGACTGACAGTAAAACGTATTTCTGGGAAGAATACAAAAGCTCTAATCGACCGTACAGATCTGCCACCCTTCCTTTATTCTCTGGCACGTGTGCTGGAAGCGACGCCCTGGACGCTACCCTCGAGGACAAGGGTCCCTTGTGCACGAGATAACTACACTATTATATATATTATATATTATTTTATATTATAGAACTTTGTCTGCCATATTGCGCAAAACCATCCCAGCCAAGTTACACCACAAGTTACAGTACAGTTACAGTAGACGCCTACAGCCCGCTTAATACAGAGGCTGACACAATATGTTCTTACAATGTACTGCTCCTTATCTGACTTCCAACCATGTGCAAGGCAATAGGCCTTACTGATTGTGCCTGAGGAAGACCCATTTGGGTTGAGACGTTGCACAATAAAAACCATATGGGAGATAGAGCAGTGTGTGGGCACTCTGTTCTTTGAGTTGTGTTCAGCCCTTCTGTCCTGCACCTCAGCAGTGGGGATGTGCCTGCTGCTGCTACTGTTTGACTATGTCCTACAACAGGACATACTGCATCAGTCAGCACTGAGTTGTCATTATACATTTCAGTGTCTCCAACACTGTGTCATATTTATACACATATGTCCATTTTGTACAGTGCTTATGGAAGTTTTAGCAAACGTCTCTAGTGTTTCATGTTGTCATCTTCATGTTGGTTGGAAAGTGTAGCATGAAAATGGTCCTATATATGTAATGCACAGCACTGCTACTGTTTTATGGTGTCCCTTATGGTGCCTTTCAGGAATGCCTCATCTGGAGATACTGTAGGCCTCTTTCATCTCCTCATCAGTCACTTCAAGTCTCTGAACCGCTGCTTACTGCACTGCTGCGCTGACAAATCTACTTAAGATTCCCCCTCGTTCAGTCATGAAATATACAAGGCTTTCTGTTTCTGTGCTACGGCCAGACGCACGTCTGCTTATCCCTTCTTCGTTAAAGCAGCACTAAAGCACTTTTCATCTTCGCTCGTGCAGGTTGGAAGCGGGACTGGCTTTCTTATGTCTCATTCGAAATACAGATCAGAGCAGCATGCTTCTGCAGACTTGCATAGTGAGGTTATAGCCCATGGAGGTGTGTGTGTGTGTGTGTGTGTGTGTGTGCGTGTGTGTGTGTGTGTGTTTCTAGTGCGGTTATAGCCCATGGAGGGGCCACAAAGCGAATTCAGAAGTGCCTTTCACCCTGTTATGAGTTGATGAACTACTGAAACCATTTAGGAGGCTGAGGTTGAAGAGGTGAGGCACACAGATAAACCAGCCCCTCATACTTCACTTCATTACTTACAGAGGGTCTGGCTGTGGTTTAACCGACATGCTTGTCTCAGGCAGAATCTTGCCTGACCAATCAGCAAACAGGGGGAGTCACAACCAGATGTTAGTGACTGGATAAGGGCAGATCCAATCGTTTTAAACAGTCTACATGTGTCTACACCTCCAGAAAGAAATTGTTCACTGATTGGCCAGGCAAGATGCTGCCTGAGACGACCATGTCAATGAAACCACAGCCAGGCCCTCTGCTTTACCAGGCTAACACAGATACAGTAGTCACCTGCCTCGAGTCTCAGGGCTGCAGTGTCAGAGAGGCTTTTGATATTTCCCTCCAGGGCGTCAGGAGAGGCCTGTAGTCCATTCACACGCTCACACTGTCCCTCCACATGCCCCTGCAGCTGCAGCATGCTCACATAACAGAGAAACCATGTTGATGCAATAGCACACTATGAAGTGGTAAGCTTGTTCTCTGCCTCTCTCTCTCTGTGTATCTCTCTCTCTCTCTGTATCTCTGTTTGTCTCTCTTTAAAGGTGAGTCAGTGTGTGTTGTTGCCCTATCTCCCAACAGATGCTTGCAGGTGTTTATGTGAATGTGTGTGTGTGTGTGTGTGTGTTTTCGTGTGTGTGTGTGTGTGTTTTCGTGTGTGTGTCTGCTTTTGTGTACAGCGTTTACTGGTAACAGCGTGTGTGCCCATGTGCCTTAATGAAGTGTGTGTGTGTGTGTGTGTGTGTGTGTGTGTGTGTGTGTGTGTGCGTGTGCGTGCGTGTTAGCAGGGTATATAAGGGAAATCTGTCATTAGCAGTAAAATCAGTAAAAAATGTCTCCACTCCTGTGCTGGTCTGGTCTGGTCTGGTCTGGTCTGGTCTGGATGGGCTGTGACAGTTAACACATCCAGCCATCCACTTTAGGCACTGGCCACAAACGCCTGGACTCCTAACTCCTAATAAAAGCACATCCTCCATCCTCCTTCCTCCCTGCCTGCTGCAGCTGTGCTGTGTGTGTGAGGAATGCAGTGGTTTTAATCAGCAGCTCTTTAAAGGTTACCGTATCTTCAAACTCAAGGGGCAGCTGTGACCTTGTGGTTAGAGAGTTGGTCTTGGGATCAGAGGGTTGTAGGTTTGAATCCCGTTCCAGTAGGAAGAATGGCAGTGTGGGAGTAAATAACTAGTGCTCTCCTGCACCTCCTTCCTCCATCCTCCCTGCCTGCTCCTGCTCCTGCTGCAGCTGTGCTGTGTGTGTGTGTGAGGAATGCAGTGGTTTGTGGGGCCTGCAAGGCATCAGGCTCTGGAGCAGGAGCAGGAGCAGAGGCAGAGACAGATGCGGGCCAGTTGTGGCCTAGAGCTGGCACGGAGTCGCCCAATCGGCCGCACGAAATCTAGCCGCTATCTCTGGAGTTTCTCCTACTTCCTCCCCACCCAAGGGATGTGAACCCCCGGCCCCCGCCAGCCACCACAGTCACACACACAACACACACATAGGCACAGGCATACACACACACACACATACAGTAGGCACAGGCATACACACACACACACACAATACACACACACACCCTGTTTGTTCCGGTTCCCTGTTCCCTTCCAAACCACCCAGCCACACACACACACACACAAGCAATGCCAACAGCTCAGGGCAATGACTTCAGCCCCCTGAAACAGCTCCTCAAGTTTACTCCCCCCCCCCCCCCATTACCCACTAACGGACCTCGGCCAGCTGTGAGCAATGTGACACATACTCGCCAGTCTGAACAAACGACCCAGACAATCGCTGCTGGAGCAAGTTTAATTTAACACTTAATCAGGACACTTAGAGATCCCCTGCCTATGTTAGAGGGAGACAGAGTGGAGCTGGGCTGGTGTAGGGGCTGGGGTTGGGGTTGGGGCTGGGGCTGGAGCTGGGGCTGGGGCTGGAGCTGGGGCTGGGGCTGGGGCTGGGGCTGGTGTAGGGGCTGGTGTAGGGGCTAAAATGATTGGATTCTGGTAATAAATCTGCTGTCTGAGGGAGGTTTATGAAAACCACATAATGGAGGTGCTACATGGTGGCTGTGTGGAGAAACAAGTCGTGTTACGGTAATGTCTAACCAAAGATGGTAGATAGGCAGAGCAAGATACCTCATGGTAGTTCAAAGTGGGGATCAGTTCC
>CM059268.1:2261290-2266290 GCA_030347295.1 Setipinna tenuifilis | reverse complement strand
CCCATCTGTTTTTCACCTCAGCAGTAACGGGATAGAGTGTCCTGAATCAATGCTAATTTTATCTGCCTCTTCCTGCTACCAGTGCACATCCACACCATGAGAGCACACACACACATACACACACATACACACACACAAGCCACATAACACACAAGCCACATAACACACACACACGTGCATGCACACACATACACACAGACACAGACACATAAACCACACGACACAGACACAGACAAACAAACACACAGATATGCACACACTCACACACCTGCACACCCATTCTAATGTTAACGTCATAGAAAGAAAGCAAATGAGTCACCAAAAAGCATGTGACAATTCACCACATCTTTCATCTTTCACCGCATCTTTCATCAGATGGTTCAGAGTGATGTTTCAAATCATTTTCAAATTAGCCTGCAAATCACCCAATTGCCTCATTACTGCACATAAGTCCTAGTGAACGGAGGGAGGTGCTTGAACACACTGTAAACAATTATTCTGCCGCATTATAGTGATGACAAGTACTCTTGTTGCGCAAAGTGCTTTAGATCTCAGGCTTAGATTACAGCCTCCTAAATCATGTATCACACACGAGAAACAACGTCACGTTTTTGAAAATGACACCCCAGGATAAATCCATACAGTGGTTACTATCAGTGTAACACACACCCCGCTGTCCATGCTTTTATCAGCAGTGATGGAATGTGCCTGATCGCCCTGCAGACAACATGGCATTGACTAAACACAGGTCAACTCAAACAAAACACAGGCACACAAGCACACCCGCACCCACACACACACTGACACACACACACACACACACACACACACTGTCTATATGAAATGTGTATATGTGAAGGCTGTCTCTAGCTGAGATCAGCACACTTGATACTATCCCACGATCTTGAAGATTCAGCTATGTTCTAGAACAGAGTGGCTGTTTCTTTTTTCTTCATCTCCAAACCCAACTTAAAAAAAAAAAAAAAAACACCAACCAATCAAACAGGAGTACTATAGAAGACTTTAAGGCACCTCACGATTCTGCAAAATTCTGCCACCTCAGTCAAACAAGACTACCTCACCTTTCCGTTTTTGCATCAAAGAAGACTACCATAGAAGATGTTAAGGCACCTTACCATTCTGTAAAAACCAGCCGAGTCTAACAGGACTACTGAACCACTTTAAGGCATCACGTCTTTCTGTAAAATACACCCGAGTCAAAGAGGACTACCATAGAGGACTTTAAGGCATCTCACTCGGCTGTAAAAACCAGGCGAGTCTAAAAGGACCACTTAAAGGCACCTCACCTTTTTTGCACAGTGACCTCAGAGCGCTCCTGCCTGCATTAGCATGTCCGGTATGCACTAGCTATAGCTCGTCCATTTGCGGAGCCGCCATGTGCTAGCTAGAGCTTGTCCATCCACAGGGCCAGCGGGTGCTAGCTACAGGTGGCCCATTAGCGGGCTGGCATTACTAGCTACAGATCATCCATCCGCGGGGCTGGTGGTTGCTAGCTAGACGTGGCCCATTAGCGGGGTTGGGGTGTGCTAGCTAGAGGTGGCCCATTAGCGGGAATGGGGTGTGCTACTGTAGCTAGAGCTTGTTCGTTAGCGGAGCCGGCCATGTGCTAGCTAGAGCTTGTCCATCCACGGGACCAGCCTGTGCTAGCTACAGCTCCTCTATTAGCGAGGCCAGCATGTGCTAGCTGCAGCTCGTCCCAGTTTGCTGTCTCACTCCTGTCTTACAGCCAACACAGTTTCTCTGCTCTGCCTCTTCAAACTGTGCCACACTCTTTTATGATGCTCTTTGTGTGTGTGTGTGTGTGTGTGTGTGTGTGTGTGTGTGTAAGAGAGAGAGAGAGAGAAAGAGAGAGAAAGAGAGCACCTGTGTGTATGTTTGTTTGTGTGTGCACTTGTGTGTGCGTGTACATACGTGTGCGTGTGTGTGCGCGCACACAAGTGTGTGTGTGTGTCTGGTGTGTCTGCTGGCTCTCTTTTCCTATGGGAACAGAGTCACCCTAGCAAGGACACACAGAGCCTTGTGTAATCAGACTTGAGTGACTAGTTCTGTGTTTGTACACCAGATGCTGAGTGTCACATGAAGCAAAAGCAAACAATGCACATTAAACACAAACATGCCAGTCTTCACGATGCTCAGACCTGCACAGACCTACATTACACCACCGATTTGGCCAAACTGATCTAGTCATTTGGAAAGTGTGACTGTTAGACACAAGCTTCATCTTTGAGATGGAGGTGGCGGTTCTATAGTGTTTTACGCCCCGGGCGAGACCACCTCTCACCCCGAGGCAGAGAGACACGCTGCTTCTGTGCATGGCACCTTCTCAGCAAGCAAGGAAAGTTCCACAACAATCCACAGTTTAGGGGGCGCCAATGTGGCGATTGCAGCGATATGACACACTGAGCTTTTTATTTATTTATTTATTTTTTTCCCCCAAGCGCTCGTGGCGCCCCCCACGAATCGCCCGTGCCTAAAACCGCTACTGAGATAGGGTGGAGGTCACAGGACTATCCGAAAATAGTCCAGACTCTGTCATACTGATTGCCTTTTGCTTCACACTGGAGCAACAGGCCAGGGTAGTTTCAGAGAAGTGGTCATGGACCATTTGGTTTCTCAAAAACACCATCAACTCTAGCACTCCATTCTGTCTCCTCCATCCCTGCACAATCATACTAGCTCACTGAGTACTTTTAGAGGAACTGTCATGGACTCTCAAGTGCTCAGAGATGCTAGCAACCCTAGCAGTCCTGTTCCAGTCCGGTTCCATTGGCTCTCTCACATCCGTGCGGAATCACCATGTGTGTCTGCAGGGATGTGTTTTAGTCCTGATTTATTGGCTGTCTTACGTATATGTGGAATCATACTATCACATACGGCCATACTAGTGTGTGTGTGTGTGTGTGTGTGTGTGTGTGTGTGTGTGTGTGTGTGTGTGTTTTAGTCCTGATCTATTAGCTGTCTTACGTATATGTGGAATCATACCATCACATACTGCCATACTAGTGTATCTCTCTGTTTCTCTTACTAGCCAAGCCAATCCAGCATCATACCAGCACATACATACTGTCATACTAGTTTCTGCCTCTCTCTCTGTTTCTCACACTAGCCAAGCCAATCCAGCATCACGTCTATATCTATATATGTGTGTGTGTGTGTATGTGTGTGTGTGTGTGTGTGTGTGTGTGTGTGTGTGTGTGCACATACTGTCATACTAGTTTCTGCCTCTCTGTTTCTCACACTAGCCGTGACAGTATTTCCCCTATTATAAGCTCCTGTGCCTTCGGAGACTGCATATCTGAGAGAATACTACATGCCTGCAGCACTGACCTAGAACAACTTAGACTAGTGGCAGGCCGCATGACGTCAACGTGACGCTAACTCAAAGTTCTACGCATGTTTGCTAAAGAATGTCAATTTGCCAATAAAACACAACTGATCACAATCATCTAAGAACTAGTCCGAGTAAACAGTACCAACAAGATGCACTCGACCATTCTATAGGAGCATTCAGCTTGCAGATTCCACTAAGGATCTCTGCAATATTCAGTGTGTACAAAACCAGTATTGTAGCGAAGGGGAGAAGAAGTCACTCCACCCAGCTTCAAACCCAGGTTTCCAGGGTACTAAACGTAAGCTTTGACCGCAATGCAACACCAGGCTCGTTGGTATGGCAGTCAGAGCACACCCACAACCCTAGTGATGGTCACTCCATCACAAGTATGCAGTACAGATATGTCCAGTGTGGAATATTGCAGCGTGCAGTATCCAGAATTCATCTGTCCAGAATGCAGTACCGAGAATTCATCTGTCCAGAATGCAGTACCCAGAATGCATCTGTCCAGAATGAAGTACCCAGAATGCATCTGTCCAGCATCCAGTGCACACCTGTCCAGGAAGCAGCGTGCATCGGCCATGCAGTCTGGGCACAGTGATGAGACCTATATGGGCTGTGTGTGTGTGAGAGAGAGAGAGAGGGGCCAATATGGGCTGTGTGTGTGTGAGAGAGAGAGAGAGGGGCCAATATGGGCTGTGTGTGTGTGTGTGTGTGAGAGAGAGAGAGGGAGAGAGAGAGAGAGAGAGAGAGGGACCAATATGGGGCTGTGTATGTGTGAGAGAGAGAGAGAGGCCAATATGAGCTGTGTGTGTGAGAGAGAGCGAACAATATGGGGCTGTGTGTGTGAGAGAGAGAGGGACCAATATGGGGCTGTGTGTGTGTGTGAGAGAGAGAGGGGCCAATATGGGCTGTGTGTGTGAGAGAGAGAGAGGGGCAATATGGGGCTGTGTGTGTGTGAGAGAGAGAGGGGGGGGGGCAATATGAGCTGTGTGTGTGAGAGAGAGAGGGGCAATATGGGGCTGTGTGTGAGAGAGAGAGAGGGGCCAATATGGGGCTGTGTGTGAGAGAGAGAGAGGGGCCAATATGGGGCTGTGTGTGTGTGAGAATGATGAGGCCAATATGGGCCTGTGTGTGAGAGAGAGGGCTGTCGCTATTCCCACAGCCACTGTGCTGACGTGGACAAAATAACTGATGACTGATGAGCTCTTAAGTCCGTCAGTGGGCGCGTCTGCTCGGCTGCCTTGTTTACAAACAGTGACTTAGAAAGATGATAGAGGGACATCAGCACAGGACTCAAGGGGCCCATCTCCACAGCTATCCAGCATGCAGGACTCAAGGGACCCATCTCCACAGCTATCCAGCATGCTAATTTTTTTTAAGTGTTAGTGAGCTCTATGAATAAAATTACTAACATTAAGTACTTGAGCAAAGGCTACAGTACATGAGCTAAACATACAGGTTGGGCCACAAATACAGACACAGATTTTACAAGCTATCTTGCTATTGTAAAACTGATATACAGTAGAGTACCAAATATATTTGTTGTCCAACTGACACAGGAGTTTATGAAATGTAGGCTATGTTGTATGTACGAACACAACTCTGGCTTCTGTATCTGCGGGTCTAGGACAATAAATGTAGTGGT
>CM059268.1:2248790-2256290 GCA_030347295.1 Setipinna tenuifilis | reverse complement strand
ATATTCTGTGTGCACTTGCCTGTTTGGTTTGACCAGCAGGGAAATAACAAGTGTAGCATAACAGTGCTATATTTTAACATGAGACATTGTGTCAGCAATAAAACACCATGTGTGACTTTAAGATCCAGTATGTAGTCCAATAACAGTTAAAACCAAAACATGTTTTCAATCTGTTTGAGTATATGCCCTACCTCTTTAGCAGCAGTCTGGACAAGACAATATGCAGTTATTAATCTGCATGGAAAAAATATATACACGTTTACTCTGCATGTGACGTAATACTAATCAAACTGTTTTAGGTTGTTTTGATTAGCTTTCCATAACGAACCTCCATTTTCCAAAACAAAAAGACCATATCAGTCAGACCTATAGCCTGTACAGCCCCATCCCAATGGGCCCATAAGCCTACCATAACATACTAAAAACACACAACCTTAATCAGTGTTCTCAAGTCTCACTCTTTGAGAGTGTGACACACGCATCTCAACGAGTTCACACGCTCACACGCCACACATGGTATTTCTCACTCTCAAAATTTTTCACCTCTCAAAAATAAATAAATAAATAAATATAAACCCTTCTTCAATCACCGCTAGGGTTGCACGGTATACCGGTACTGACTTTGTACCGCGGTACGGAGGCATTTGAAACGGTACTATATAGATAGTGGAGCACGGCTTCTGCCACCACGCTGCAACTTGTGGACAAACCACGGGCGATAAGTGCCACATGGCAGTACTTCGGCTTAAAAACAAATGAGCAAGACGAGGTAATTGACGCTGATCGATGCACCATTGTATACACGGTGTTTTAAAACATGCATGGCTAAAGGTGGAAACACCTCCAACTTAGCCACCCAGACCTGCACACTGAGTTCAGGGAATGACAGGTAATTTACTCATGACATGTACCCTTTTCAAAAGTAATAGTTCAATTGTTTTAAGTGCAACACATGATCGAGTTCTTATCAAACAGAAAAAAACACGCAGCTACCACCACATTTCATGTTTTGCAATATATTGTACATCCCAAAAGTTCGTTTCAGTTCATAATAGTCTTGCAATACACTACCAAAACCCAACACCCTAGCAGGCAAAGGTTCAAAGACGAGCTAATAGTCATTACAAAATGTCAGTCAGCGTCAGTCAGGGAGCCTACAAGATCCATAATCCAGTCCGAGATTTAAGCAGCGAGCAGCAAACTTTCTCCAGCGTAATCCGTTTCAAAAATTAGACAGCAGAATTATCCGTATGAGTTTGTTGATCTATTGCACATAATGCATTCAGCACAAAAAGGCAATGGTAGTGTCAGCTGGAGAGAGAAAACAACACGCGCACGATAAAGCTCTCCAGACATTCATTCAACTGGATACTTGACTCCGCCATGTTACTAGCATGTAGCATTCACGTTCGGATATAAACAAAAAAGGAGAGGCCAATTAATGAATTAGCGCCATACTGCAAAATGGCCACCCTAGGTATTACACCTAATAATAAGGTAAGACAGAGAGGGATTCGTCTTGTATGTTAGACAGAACATACAAAAAAACTAATAAACTGACATATTCAAAGGGCAGAGGTTGCATAGTTAACATGCATGATCTTTATAAATAACAAACTTTTACATACACATTTAGCCATTTAATATGTTAGAAATACTGGTAACATACCATTTAAAGACACTGGTCTTAGTTAAGACAGGCTGTATGTGATGAAAATATTGTTTAGGTTATGTATCTGAATATAAATCAGGCCTTAGCTTGTATGACAAATGTATCACCTTATTTATTTAAGTATCAAAAAGTACCGAAAGGCATCAAAATACATGTTGGTACCGGTTGGTATCGTGACAACACTAATTATTACTGCATTCATAACTATTAGTACTAATGAGTGGTATTGTCTTATTATTGTTATTATTATTTGTCATAGAATAAATAAACACTGAAATTTGATTGAATCAAATTTGTTCTTTTTTTAAGTAGCTGTGTTGAACACATTTGATGGGTTCGATGGTTCGATGGGTACGCTGCCACCCCCCCCCCCCCCCCCCCCCCCCCGCTTAAAAAAAAAAAAATCTCACTCCCACCGCACTTCAAAACTTGAGAGCCCTGACCTTAATTGTCCACTAATGCATTGCTTTAATTCAGGCATCCCGAGGGTACATCATTTCACTGGTATTTAGACTCAACTGCCCCTATAGGAAGAACTATGTGGTCAATTTCACACATTAAATAAATGAATAGCTCATTAGGGTATCCCAGGGCCAGAGACCTGTCTTCACTTACCCAGCTGCGAGCATAGCTGTGAGCAGTGGACCAAGTCTCCTACTTCTGCATAACAGACGAGGCCTATAGCTTAGACTAGACCATATGAACCGACCAGTAGACCGACAGCACCCAAATGTAGTCGGGATGACATAGGAGGCAAAGATAACGCAGCCAGTGTGTTGTGGTCGGCATAACACTCCGACGAGAAAGTAATCAGACCTTTGTTGACGTTCCTATCTTACGAACTCCAGACACACTGTCCCTTACATCGGTAATAGGCGACAGATGTGACGTTTTTGACGTGATCACGTTAAGCGAACTGCATGTTTTGGTTGAATAAATAACGTTCAGTAGCAGCCGACAGAGCCCACCATGCACATAATGCACTGCTGATGCGCGGAGACCATTAGACAGATACAAGAATGCTTGGGAGCTGACGAGAAAAAAAGCTGGTGTCCACATCTTTCAACTGGCCGGACATTGGCTTGAGTCGCCGTTTTGCATAACTGGACGCTGTGTATGTCCAAAAGGCCACAGTAACAATCTACGTTTTAGGGACTAAAGACAAAGGGATTTCAACAAGGCATCCGGCTAGTACTGAATCCGATTCTAAGCAAACTACGCCCTTATAATATCAAAAATATCATACCTTCTAGACCGCGCCACCCCGACGCTTTCTGTGTCTTTGTTCACAGCCGCTAGCATATAAACAAAACCAAGAAAATGCGCAAAAGGCAAGTTGACGAGGCTTCGGCACGTTTAAACATCAGATGCACCTGCCAGGGATACGCAGTGATTCCAACATCTGGTTATATCATACCCTATACAAAATGTATTGACAGTCTCCGATTAAGAGGCCACAGACGGTCTTACCTTCACGATTTCAGTCATTATTTCCCATCACTCTGTGAATCAGGGTTATTCGGCCCTTTTGTAAACGGGTTGTTTCTTCCGTTAGACAAGACAGCCTTTAGCGTCTGGCTGTCGGTATCTCTCTCATCCTCATGCCATTCTCCGCTGCAGCAGAAGCACAAGTCACGCCTACCCCTATCTCCTCCACCGTCTGACGTCAAGGAAGGACTGAATCCGCCTTCTTCTACCGCTTGCTGCGCTTACCTGCGAACCCGACTGTTTTGAAGTCTAGGCTACCTGCTCATATTTCTTCATAATGACGTAAAACGCTGAAACAACGAGGTGGATGCTGCAGTTCCCGTTAAAACTTAATAATCAGGAAAAAAACAAGCGCTTGTATGGCTAATACAAGTCCACTGCTGACTGTTCTTAGCGTTGAATAACGTGGAATAATTTTGTGACCCAGATTTATGCTTTCCACATGCATTATGTAACCTGCACAAAACTGCCAGAATTTAACTTGACACTTTAGTCTCTGAGATGAATGCCAGAATAGACGGAACCATGACAGGTAGGCTATCTCTTGAAGTGGTAGTTCGCCGGCGGCCAGTGGATGGCGTCCGTAACCTGTCTGTGGCACTGTCCTGTCGTTACCGTTTGGGGTTTGCGCCCAAGCAAGTGTAATTTCTTTGGAGCAGACTTGGCTACCCGGAGCGAGGACTGTCATTTGAGGAAATGGATAACGCTAAGGTGCTGACCAGCACTGCACAGAAATAAATTATTATTTATTATCAGTCCTTCCATTACACAGAGAAAAGACGACATATTGCAGATGGGTTTAATGTATTTTAGGCCTCATGAATATGTAATTATTATAAAATTCGGCTTGGAATACATGGTACTTCTATACAGGAAAAAATCCAACATGCAGCCTTTATAAGTTTGTTCCCATTATTATTAATTCATAATCTACAACCAATACAATAATACGAGGATATGCTTTTAAAAACTTTCGGTGAGTTAATTTATGCAAATGTAACTTTTATAATTAGTTTGTCAAAGGGGAGAGCCTGAGACGGGGTGGTCCCTGCAGTCTTTTGACCAATCCCCTCCAACAAACTTGCCCAACTAGTTTTCTGTTTGTTGGCACAGTGAGAGGCTCCCGTTGCTGTCAATCTCGGCGGTCCACCTGTTCGGCGCATCGAGCTTAATGGAATTATTTTTTCAGAGGAGGATCATCACCATCTCGTCCTTGAGGCTGTGGGCTATAATTAGACATGAAGACTAGTTTCATGCCGCTGATTTTTCTGTGCTACGTTGGGTATATTCACAGCAAGCCTTCCCAGCCGTGTCCCAGTGGGCAGTTTGCGTTGAAGAACCAGTGCGTCCTCTGTCACCCCACCTGCTCCGAATGTGCAGGCCACGAACTCTTCGAGTGTACCTCTTGCGGAGTAGGTAAGCAACAACAATACGGTAGCTTGTTTTCCACACATGCTCTAAATTACCTTTAAAATGGAAAACTGTTGTCTAATGCCAAATAATGGATGTTGTACTGGAAATACAAAACACAAGGCATACTCAACACTGATTTTCAAAATGTGTGCGTGGCTGTAAATGATCAATTCACCAAATAATGGCGGAACATGCGAGTTTTTGTTGCTGCCACTAAAAAACAATGAGCGCAGCAATTCAAAAAATGTGACAACGCTTTCTTGGCTGTTCAGTTATCAGGCTCCCCTTTACTGCGTGTGCCTTCTTCACAAAGCTCCGTTATCTTCTAGAAAGTCATGCAGCGCTCCGGAGAAAGTCTTCTCTCCACGCTTATGCTCTTCCAAAGCACTGCACAGCTGCAACACGGAAAGACAAAAGATAGCGCTCAGCCATTAACCAGCCTGCCAAAGAGAGACGTGCACGTCAAAGGAGGATTTGTTTCATGGGTGCAAACACTAGGCTGAAAGGAGGCCAAGTTAACATGTATACAATGACACTTACACACAGGCCTCAGAGTAGGTGGGGTGTGCAGAAAGAAAGAAAGGAAGAAAGAAAGAAAGAAAGAGAGAGAGAGAAAGAAAGAGAGAGAGAAAGACAGTGAGACCATGACTAACATTGCCATCATCACCACCTCCATTATCGCTCTGGTCATTATCATCCTCAGAAACTCGGTCTGCACTGGGTAATGACCAACGGCCAGCCAGCTGTAATAACTGGAGCTGAAGGGCATGTGAATGTGAATGTGAATGTGAATGTGAATGTGAGTGTTTGCTGGAGTGCAGAGCGTAGCTATGTGGAGGTGTGATCTGTTCCAGGTCTGTGTGGTGCGAGTGCTGAAATCTGATAATGTCAGACAGGGCCCTTTGTGGCGCTGTAGAAAATGGCCCCTGAGGGGGGGGGTCGCCCTTATATAGGTGCGTACACCCAGAGCAGTCTGGTCTCAGGCTCTCACCTTTGTCATAAAACAAAGACAGAAAGACTAAGGAAAAGCTTCTTCCCTCAGGCCATTCGTATTATGAATTCAACCTAAACCCCCCCCCCCCCCCCCCCCCACCACCCCCCACCTTCAGCACACTTTTTGCAGAAGCCAAATCATTTCACTACATGCGTCACGAAAGTGACTCTATGTATGTGACCAATAAAGTATCCTTGTATCCTTGTATCCTTGTATCCTTGTCCTCTGTCTCTCTCCTCCAGCCCAACCCCTGTCAGCCCCACCCAACCACACCCCACCACACCTGACCCTACCCCCACCCCCACCCCACCCCACCCCAGCACACCTGACCCTACCCCCACCCCCATCCCCACCACAATCACGCCCATCACTACCCAGCGACCTGCTTTCAGACTGCCCGGCCTGTACGTACTGTAGGGAGTATGGCTTACCACTGTAAACAAAGCACAGCTCTTGTATTCGATGCCAGACGATTAGCATGGCTGCCGTAGTTTGCATCAGAGGTAATGCAAAGCATAGGGCTGGACCAATGACTGTATATAGGGCTGGACCAATGACTGTATATAGGGCTGGACCAATGACTGTATATAGGGCTGGACCAATGAGGGTGCATGCTGAAGAGGTAGCATGGTGATCCAAAAACTACTCTGAGTCTGCGATACAGTAGCAGAGAATAGATTTAAAGGTTAATTTAATGAGCAACGGAGGAAAGTACATTGTAATCAATGTGCTTGGCTGCTTTCAAATTGGTTACATGATGCATTACATATTGGTAGTTACATAATAATAACAACAACATGACAGCAACAACATCAATACTACTACTATTACTAATAATAACAATAATAATAATAATAATAATAATTATTATTATTATTAATGTTGTTGTTTGTACATATTGCAGTTCTGTCTCTACATTGACATTTTGCATTCAAGTCAATCGGGCCAACCTGCCTTATTTCAACTGTTCCTTTGCCCAAAAAATCGGGCTCTCTCCAGTACTACGCAGAGGCATTTGAAGGACGCCTGTTGATCCTGCCTCCATTCCTGTCCATGGGAGGTTTGCCAGACCAAGCGCTGTCTACGAGCTTGGTGCGACAGCCAGGCTAGTACAGAATGGGTCTAGAATCAGATCAGGTTTATTGGACAAGTGCACTTATGTATACAAGATAGATATAGATGTTAGCTCTCTATACACCCAACATATAGACATGTAGTAGTATACATATAATACAATATACAACACAATACAACAGACAAATAGAAGTATGTAGACTCATATTGTACAATAGAGGCAACAACATACATATAGCCACCTGATATAGGCAATATACATATAGGTAGGACAATATACAATACTATATATATTTAGTCACTGGGAGTCTGATGCGCTTCCAACCTCGATAGGTGCTCACGGTCCAGGATACAATATACAGTATGTAAAAAGGAGCAAGACCGGAGCACTCCGTAGACAAAGGTTTTAATGGTGCAGAAACAGCTAACATTTTGACGCGACTGCGTCTTCTTCAGAGTCAAACAAACGTTAGCTGTTTCTGCACCATTAAAACCTTTGTCTACGGAGTGCTCCGGTCTTGCTCCTTTTTACATACTATATATTTTTACACTGCAAGTCCATTGTAATGACTCAGGCCAAAGCCAGAGGAAGGAAGCATTGAGGAGCTGTAGCCTCAGCAACATGAAAGAGGACACACCCCCAGCACAAGGCCACACCTCTGTCCGTCTGACAAGGACACGCCCCCAGCACAGGCCCATTCCTCCCTCCGTCTCAGATGACAGAGTGGCAGCTGCCCAGTGATGACGGCCTCATGTTTATCTCCTTAATTAAGAACTGTATGTGTGTGTGTGTGTTTGCCACTTTCTCTTCTCCCTCTCGCTCCCTCTCCCTCTCCATATCTATTTCTCTCCTCTCTCC
>CM059268.1:2241290-2243790 GCA_030347295.1 Setipinna tenuifilis | reverse complement strand
CACTTGAATACACACACTCAGCCCGCCCCCAGAGTGAATGAAAGCTAAAGCTCTTCTCCCTCCTCATTGGTGTTCACTGATGCCACATGCTGGACTCGGTCAATCAGTGATTTAAGAAAACTTCTTACAACACCTCTTTGGTAGGCAGGTGCATTGGAAAAGACCCAAGGTCACAAAAAAAGTCAAAAACTTGTGAAAAACTTGCGAACTTGTGAAATGGTCATTGTGCAGGATACTTTCCTAAGTATAATTTTATTTAAAAAACGATGTAATTTCTCTCTGTCTCTCTCTCTCTCTCTCTCTCTCTCTCTCTCTCTCTGTCTCTCTCTCTCTCTCTCTGTCTCTCTCTCTCTCTCTCACACACACACACACACACAGACACACACACACACACACACACATGCAGGAAGACCTCATTTACACCAAAAATACAAATGCTATTTCTATGTTCTTCACCTGAAGCTCTTGTCCATAATAATATTTGGTATAGTTTTATGCACAAAATAATTCTCCCTCTGCCCTGCCCTGCCCTCATACTTCAAATTACAGGGGGCACTGGAGGGTACAGTACCCCCCAATCAACACTTAGTACCCCCCAAAGAAACAAAAACAGCAGGGTTAGGGGGTACTGACATGTGAATGGGTAAAATAAGTAATGTAAAACATAAAAGGTAGTACCCCCAGTGATGGAGGGGTAACTCACACTGTGTCTGCCCTGCCCTCCCCTCCCCTCCCTGGTGCAGATGAGGAGGGCATAGAGAGGCCGTTTCTCCCTCCGCCCTGTCCTGCCCTCATAGTTCAAATTAGAGGGGGTACTGGGGGTTAAAGTACCCCCCAAACAACACCCAGTACCCCCCAAGGACGCAACAATAGCAGGGTTGGGGGGGTACTGACATAATAATGCAAGTAATGTAAAACATAAAAGGTAGTACTGCCCAGTTATGAAGGGGTAACTAACACTGTGTCTGCCCTTCCTTTCCCTCCCCGGTGCAGATGAGGAGGGCCTGGAGAGGTTCCTCCACCAGGGCCACTGCCGGCCCCACTGCCCCCGAGGGACCTACCCCGACCGGGGCCGCTACTCCTGCCTGTCCTGCCAGGCCAACTGCGAGCTGTGTGCCGACGCCCGCGTCTGTGCCAAGTGCAGGGATGGATACCGCCTCCTCAGCGGCCTCTGCCAGGCTGCCCTCTGCCGAGTGGGTGAGTACAGCACTGATAATAATAATAATAATAATAATAATAATAATAATAATAATGATGATAATAATAATAATAATAATAGCATTAACAATAATAACAATAATAATAATAAAAGTAATAATAATACTGATAATAATAATAATAATTATTATTATTATTATTATTATTATTATTATTATAACAATAACATCAATAATAATAGAACTATATTATTGTATTATCCTTGTCTCTTCATGTCACTTTAAAGAAAGAATATGAAATGCAGTGAAAGGGGAAGGACAAAAAAGTGTATTTTTCCACACTGCTCTGTGTACTGTGGGCGAGTCCATTGAAACATATGCTCTTGAAGCAAGCTATAATGTTGTACCACCAAGTTATGTATTACTGTAAGAAAAGCAGGCAACCAAGAGGGAAACAAAAGGTGTGTTAAAGAACACCTAGAGAGGTCTTAGGAGGCCTTTTCCAGGTTGACCCATATTGACAGGGTGGGTCCACTGTTGGGTGTGGGAGGGGTGTGATGCATAGACTTAGCAGCAGGTGGGCTGGGCTGACCCACTAGACCCACTTGTCAGTCAGGCCCACCCAATCAGAACTCTCTATAAGTTAATTATTAATAATGATAATAATAATAATAATAGTAGTAGTAATAATAATAACAACAATAATAATAATAATAGTAGTAGTAATAATAATAACAACAATAATAACGATAATCATAACGCTAATCATAACAATAATAATGTTTATGATTCAATTATTATTATTATTACTATTATTATTATTATTATTATTACTATTACTATTACTATTATTATTATTATTATTATTATTGTTGTTGGTGTTGTTGTTGTTGTTGCTGTTGTGGCCGATATTGTTGTTGTTGTTAACAACTCTTATCCTGATTCCAGGGCAGGTAGAAGACACTGAAACGGGCGAGTGTGTTGACTGCAAGATGGGATGCAAATCTTGTTCTCCAGGTAAGCCAGGGCCCTTCACCTCAGCCCCAAACCTTCCTTATTCTGTCCTATCTCTTCTCTCTCTCCTCTCTTTTTCTCTCTCTTTTTCTTTTTTTCTCTCTTTTCTTTATCCTCTTGTCTTTTCTTTCACCTCTCACCTCAGCCCCAAACATCCTCCTTCTGTCCTGTCTCTTTTTCTCTCTCTTCTTCTTTCTCCTTTCTTTTTTCTCTCTTTTCTTTATCCTCCTGTCTTTTCTTTCCCCTCTCTATTTTCTCTGCCTTCCTTTCTGTCTCTCTTTCCTTGCTACTCTCTCTGTCTCTCCACTCCTCTTTTGCTTTCTCGCTCC
>CM059268.1:2236290-2238790 GCA_030347295.1 Setipinna tenuifilis | reverse complement strand
CGTCTTTCTCTCTCTCTCTCTGACACACACACACTCTTGCTGTCTTTCTCTCTCTCTCTGCCCTACTCATGCACACACACACACACACACACTCTCTCTCTCTTTTTTCTCTTCTGTTTTACACTCTGTCTCTGTCACACTGTTTCTATGCCTCTAGCTCCCCCTTCTTCTTCCTTCATCCCTCCTTTTTATTTCACCTTATTGAAGTACATTCTCTCTCTCTTCCTCTCTCTCTCTCTCTCTCTCTCTCTCTCTCTCTCTCTCTCTTGCACGCACACACACACACACACATACACACACACACACACAGACACACACACACACACACTCACACACACAGAGATTTTTTTCACTCTCTTTTCCTGTCATTGTGATGCTTGTGTTTCTTGACATACTTGTTTCTAGGCCAGGCGCAGGAGCAGAAGTAGGTATGAGGGACGTGTGTGTGGGTGTGTGTGTGTGTGTGTGTGTGTGTGTGTGTGTGTGTGTGTGTGTATGAGGGACGTGTATGTGGCACTAAGTGAGGCCCATGCCCACCTCAGCGCATACCTCAGCACGGACCTCAACGACAGAGCCAGGCCCTCTGTTTGTCTGGAGATAAGGAGGGGCCAACAGGGCTGTGGTCAGTCAGAGAGAGAGAGAGAGAGACAGAGAGAGAGACAGAGAGAGACAGCGAGAGAGACAGAGGCAAATGACAGAGAGGGAAGGAAGGAAAGAAGGAGAGGGAGAAGAATAAGTGGGAGATAAATAGTGTGAGACAGAAAGAGACAGAAAGAGAGAGAGAGAGATTGAAAATGTGAAGAGTTACTGGAGATGGGAGGAAGGAGAAAGAGACAGACCGAGAGAAAACCAGAGAGAGAGAGAGAGATTAGATATATGGAGAAGAGGTACTGGAGATAGGAGGAAGAAGAAAGAGACAGACAGAGAAAAAGAGAAAGCAAGAGAGAGAGATGTAGAGGTGGAGATGGGAGGAAGGAGAGAGGGAGTTGTCTGGAAGGGAGAAGGGAAGAGTGAAAAGGAAGAAGAGAAGAGAAGAGAAGGGGAGGGAAAGGGAGAGTCGGAAAGGTGAAAGGTGAGAGAGGAGGAGAAGAGGAGAGGAGGAGGGCTGAAGGCCCGCATGCTACACTCCCTCATTGTGCTTGCCTGGTTGCCATGGCACCCACCGCCTGTGCCCCCTGGAGCTGCTCAGTGCTCGTGCAGTTTGGGGAGTAACCTTACAAATCTTGTGTTACATTTCGACATCTTTGCACGCCCTTTTCTGGCGAGTAGGCAGCACTCTACTCTACGCAGTTCACAGTTCAGGAAAAGTACAAATGAGTTTATATTTAACCTATGAGTTTTTCTCGTATCAGTATTTTTTGATACAGCTCCCACAGCTCACGGCAATGTTTCATCTCACTAGCTTTGCCGAGCTACTTCACAGTTTCAACAAGTTTCCACAGTTTTCAAAGAGTTACTTGTCTGGCTGACATGACTAATAACTCATTGAAATGCAGACATACACCGCTGTTCTAACAAATGTCACAACACGTGTTTGCATAGAGACATTCCTCATGCTCGCCAACATATGCCAAAAGTGGGGCAGCCTTTTTTTTGTCCTCTTTCTTTCTCTCTCTCTCTCTCTCTCTCTCCCTCTTTCTCTCTCTATCTCTCTTTCTGGCTTTTCTTCTCTGCTTTTCTTTTCTCTGTTTTATTTGCGCTAGTCATTGAAAGGCCCTGGTGTGTATCAGCTGGTTTTGTGTGCGGTGATGGATGTGTTGTGGCTCCAGCAGCTGTTGCTCCTCAAACAGGCGCGCTGGCCTCTGTCTGCTGCACCCCAGCAACACTAACACACAAATACACTAACACACACACACACACACGCACACACACACACTAGCTGGCCTCTGTCTGCTGCACCCCAGCAACACAGCAGGGAGGGCAGAGCAGGACAACCAGCGTGGCACACACACACACACACACACACACTAACACACACACACACACACTAACACACACACACACGCACGCGCACACTAACACACTAACACACACACACACACAGGATGTTCACACACACACATGCTCACGGGCACATACACGCAAGCACCCAAGCACACACTCCTACACACACATGCGGGCGCACACACTCTCTTTCTCTCTGTTTCTCTCTCTCACAGACACACACACACACACAGGGTATGCACACCTACACACCTACACACACGTATACATACATGACACACACTCGTACTTAACTACACACAAGTACACACACACACACAGAAACAGCCATACTATAATCACCTGTATAGACCCCACCCCACCCTTACCCAGCCCACCCCCCACTGTTCATTTCAGCTCCCCCCGGATGAGCTCACTGTAATTGGATCTGTGTGTGCGGCTGTATGCTTCACACTCCCCCAGTGTAGTGTAGCCTGAACAGAGCTCCCTCTCACACACACACAAAGGCAGACCAGGAGCACTGAGGGAACAGCCTGAGACATCCAGTCGCTTGGCC
>CM059268.1:2226290-2233790 GCA_030347295.1 Setipinna tenuifilis | reverse complement strand
GTGTTGTGCCTGTTCCTTGGCTGGACATGTAGGTCATAGCTGGAGTGGTGGCCTCTCATTTGCCTGACAAATTGTGGCCCAATGCAAATGCGTTTTGTCACGAGACAATGGAGCCCAAATGCACTGGGACGACATGTCAGGGAGAGACATAGAGGAGTTAATGAAGATGGTCATACCATGTCATGGTGGTGTTGTCAGCTGGAGCCTGACAACACCTGCCCACACACACACACACACACACACACACACACACACACACACACATACACACACGCACACACACACACACACACACATACATATACAGTACGCACACACATACGCACACTCAAACACACGTACGCATACACACACACGTACGCATACACACACACACACACGCATACACACACACACACACGTACACACACACACACACACACGTCTATACAAAAAAGGAAGTGAACTTGCTACCAGCCACCCACCCACTCCCTCCAGGTCTTGTGTCTAGTTTCAGGTCATTTGGGCTTTTCCATGGCTGGGCAGCTAGATGGAATTTAGATGGCGAAGCAGAGAGAAACAGAGTGGGGTGGGGGGTGGGCAGAGTTGTATAAAGTAGAAGTAGAAGTACTGTTTTGGATGTAATTACAACACAAGTAGTACGGTACTACGCAGTTGCAACTGCATACTACCAGTGTTGTAATTACATCCAAAACAGTGGGGGGGGGGGGGGGGGGGGGGGGGTAATGAACTGTAATGATTCCATACATTTGTGAATATGGGAAACAAGCAACACAATGGAGCATTTGGAAGTCTTCAATCTCTCCACCCACTGCACAGATTTCTGTTTGCATTGGGCGTCAACATTTACATACTGCAGTGATCTAATGTAATGTAACCATTCATCATGTTGTGTGTCTCAGCTGTCAGATTGTGAAGCTGGTCAGTCCTAGTTTGGTGTTATAAAGCTTACAGAACAGGAGACAAAAAGTGCAGAAGTAGAAGTAGTACACGATCATTGTTCAGATGTGTAACCGTGTTCATGACAACTGAGGTGATTTTGTGACTCAAGTGCTCAAATTTTGTACAAGCTCTCCCTCTGCTGGCCAAAGTGTGTAATTGCCCCTGCAGTGCTGCTGCTGTGATAACAGCCTGTAATCTCACATACCTGTTAGCATGGACTAGTCTGCTCTGATGTTAAAGAACCAGTCTGAGGTTTTGGGACAGACATAGGAATCATCTATCACCACACTACACCACACACACACACACACACACACAGGACAATTACCTGCTCTGGACTGGCTTAAACAGAACTGGCCTAATCAGCCAGGCCCTGGATTGGCTAACACAGAACTGGTTACATAAGTGGCCCTAAGATTGGCGAAAGCATAAATAATAGTATAAATTAAAGTTACTGGTAAGCCTTCCCCTGGATTAAATGACATTGCACTCATGTAGTGAGCTGATGGCCAGTATGGTTTGTCTGCCATTAGTGTTTCTTGTTGGCAGAGTTGTATAAAGTAGAAGTAGAAGTACTGTTTTGGATGTAATTACAACACAAGTAGTACGGTACTACACAGTTACAACTGCATAATACCATACTACCAGTGTTGTAATTACTTCTACTTCTACTTTATACAACTCTGCTTGTTGGTGACATGCACACTATTATCAAGACAGTGATCAGTCTGTTGTACTTTGCGTACTGTAAAGAAGTGGTTTTTAGACTTGTGCCTGAATTTGGAGTGGTATGGTTTTTAGACTTGTGCCTGAATTTGGAGTGGTATGGTTTGGTGTGCCTGGTATTTGGAGTGGTATGGTTTGGTGTGCCTGGTATTTGGAGTGGTATGGTTTGGTGTGCTTGGTATTTGGAGTGGTATGGTTTGGTGTGCTTGGTATTTGGAGTGGTATGGTTTGGTGTGCCAACCTCTCACTGTCAAAATACCAGAGGCGTGAGTCTGTGGTATGCTAGGATAGTTGTGGTGTGTTAGGGTAGTTATGTGTGGTGTGGCAGGGTAGTTATGTGTGGGGGCTGTGGTGTGGCAGGGTAGTTATGTGTGGGGGGTGTGGTGTGGCAGGGTAGTTATGTGTGGGGGGGCTCTGGTGTGTGCAAGGGTAGTTATGTGTAGGGACTGTGCTGTGGCAGGGTAGTTATGGGGGGGGGGGGGGGGTGGGCTAGGGTAGTTATGTGTGGGGGGGCTGTGGTGTGTTAGGGTAGTTATGTGTGGGGGGGCTGTTGGGGGGGCTGTGGTGTGCTAGGGTAGTTATGTGTGGGGGCTGTGGTGTGCTAGGGTAGTTATGTGTGGGGGCTGTGGTGTGGCAGGGTAGTTATGTGAGGGCCAGAGGTGGAAAAAGTACTGAAAAATTGTAATTAAGTAAAAGTATCTTTACTTTGCTTAAATCCTACTCAAGCAAAAGTAAAAGTACCCATGTGAAAATGTACTCGAGTAGTTACTTTCAATTATTTGATGTAAAAAAGGATGTCATAAACCAAATCCAGCACAAATAGTTTTAATCAACCTTTAGCCGTATAAAGTGCAAACTCACAGCTCATAACTGAGCTAAGTAACATGGTGCTCTTACTTCTGTGTTCCACAACACACACAAGGACAGTCACAATCTGTTGAGAGGTATACTGTAATATGCACTCTATCTTTGGTCATATGGTCCAACTCTCAACACTACAATAAAAGTAAAGAACGCCTTGATCCAGATTGTGTGAAACAATGGAATTTCCTTTCAGTTCCGGCAGTTTTTTTCCTGATGTGTGGAGGTGCACTGTAAAAAAACAACCCTGATTTATCAGGCAGTGATGCCAGATAACCCTACATTAGAATTTTGACATACCACAATGTCTTCTTTGCTGTACAAAAACAAAAAAAAAATGAGGGTGATCTTATCTAGCAGGGAAATGTGCTGTTTTTGCACAATCTGACTGACGGATGGTGTGTGACGGTGATTTCCCCACTGGTAGCTAACACATTTATATCAGGGCAGCTCAAGCCATCTGCCACAAACTTTAATCAGAAGATCAGCAACACACCTCTTTAGTGTCTCTCAACAGCCCCCACAAAACGCTTTAAGCCCAGCTACACTGGCCCCTTGTATAATACCCCCAGGCGCAAACAACGTCAGCTTGGGGCGGGGACGAGGCACGTGATCTTGTGCCAAAAAGAATGCACCAGAACAGTCTATGGTGAACCTGTCATCTGCCTGTTTGTTTTTTTAATGAACCTTAGCAGTGTTGTTGACAAACCACTTCTAGGTCTTTGTGTCAGGTGTGACATTTGCATGTCAGAGTCAGCACCAACTCAACAATGCTGCTTAACAACATCAACGACCTTTGCACCTCCTTCAACATCACCATCCATTCTTTATTCAGGAAAAATTGATTGAAAATCTCTTACAGGAATGATCTGATTATGCAATCAAACAATTAAAAAAACAGAGAAAATACGGAAGGGAAAATAAAACTTAAAATCAATTAAAACAAGAACACTGTACAGGACTTATATATATTATATAGTCTATTTAAGCCTTAAATTTGTCTGCTGACACAAGTTTGACTAATTTCAAAACTTCTAGTGGTTGGTTCCATTTTCAGTAATTGTTGCCATAAAACATAAAAATCCCAATGCCCA
This sequence comes from Setipinna tenuifilis, assembly GCA_030347295.1. NCBI lineage: Eukaryota > Metazoa > Chordata > Actinopteri > Clupeiformes > Engraulidae > Setipinna > Setipinna tenuifilis. The sequence goes on along the minus strand of CM059268.1, from coordinate 2,230,167 downwards.
CCAGTCGAGAGATCACACCAGTGATCATGAGCACGTTGGAATGGAATGAAGTGGGAGTCGCATGTTTCACACACAGCCTACCTCTATACCTGACGGAGCGATGCCTCCAGCCTCTGTCTCACGGCAGAACAGCACATTCTGTCTCTGGACCTCTGAGTTCTGTGTCTTATTGCATTCGCTCACACTGACATGCACAGTCATAGTTATTTACGTACTACAGCCCTAGGCAAACGCGTCTTAGTCTGCATGCCATTGTTTCCATGAAGAACAAGAACTGTGTAGCCTACATTAGTGAAGATGGAGAAGGGTGACGCTCCCATGCAAGCGTGGTTGTTCATAGTTATATGTGCAGTATAATAATAATGATAATAATTATGATGATAGTAATCGTATCAGTACACTGTAAAACCGGATAAGTCAATACAACTCAAAACTTTTGATGTAACTGATTACGTGTACAGTGTACTAATATCAGATAATAATAGTAATAGTAATACTAATAATAACACTATTATTAATATTAACAGTGATAGTAATAACAATAATAATAACAATAATAACAATAGCAACAACAACAATGATGATGACGCTGATGATGATGATGAAGATGATGATAATAATGATAATGATAATCCATGCATGCCTGTGCTCATTCATTCCCTCGTTTATTCATTCGTTCTTGCATTCCTGCATGCGGCCCTTCCCCTCCCTGCGCCAGGCTTTGACTGTGTGAAGGAATGCCCCGAGGGCACGTTTGGGGACGGCAGCGGGTGGCACTGCCAGTCCTGTCACAGCTCCTGCCAGACGTGTCACGGCCCCCACGTGCGCGACTGCGACCTCTGTCCCAGCGGCCACCAGCCCGTCTACGGCCAGTGCCCCGCCCTCACCTGCCAGCAGGGGCAGTACTTCGATGGTGAGTGCCCCTCCCACCTCCGCCCACAGGAAGTAGGTCTCCATCCACCTGCTCCACCCACAGGAAGTAGGTCTCCATCCACCTGCTCCACCCACAGGAAGTAGGTCTCCATCCACCTGCTTCACAAACTCCACTTACAGGAAGCAGCTTTACATCCACCTTTTATTGTGTTTTTGTTTTTTTTTGTGTTGTTTTTTTTTTGTTTTTTGGCCATTTGAAATGGAAGTCTGTGTGGGGCATGATCTGTGACTAGTAACTGGATGAGGAGTGTCTTTTCATGAGAGTGTTCATGGGGAAATATGTGAATTATCTGGCAGTTAATTATGGCGTTTCACATCATGTTTAAATCCAGCACATTTCTGCCCCCTGTGGGCAGCACTGAGATATCACACTTATTTATTTATTTATCTATCTATCTATCTATCTATCTATCTATCTATCTATCTATCTATCTATCTATCTATCTATCTATCTATCTGTCTGTCTGTCTGTCTGCCTGCCTGCCTGTCTGTCTGTCTGTCTGTCTGTCTGTCTGTCTGTCTGTTTGCCGTTATTATGTATTTCTTCAGTCCTCTATTGGGCATCTCTGTTGACAAAACCAACCATGTAGAATTCTTAAACAGCATCAGTTTTGGCATTCTGTCTGTTAGCATTTAAATAACATGTACTTGAGTGTTCCCATGATTTCCAGATTCTCAGTGAGACACTTATTTTCTCTTTGTTGTTCTCTTTGTTGACAATCAGGAATGGACAGTGAGTGCCACTACTGTGACGTGTCATGTAAGACGTGCTTTGGCCCCAAGGCTCTAGACTGCTCCTCATGTTTTAAAGGTATGTGAGAGCCATAGAACACAGACATCACTAATCTATCCTAGACTGCTCCTCATGTTTTAAAGGTATGTGAGAGCACATAGAACAGAATACAGACACCACTAATCTATCTGAGACTGCTCCTCATGTTTTAAAGGTATGTAAGAGCATAGACATAGACCACAGACATCACTAATCTATCTGTCACTGCTCCTCATGTTTTAAAGGTATGTGAGAGCATATAGAACACAGACATCACTAATCTATCTGAGACTGCTCCTCATGTTTTAAAGGTATGTAAGAGCATAGACATAGAACACAGACATCACTAATCTATCTGAGACTGCTCCTCATGTTTTAAAGGTATGTGAGAGCATATAGACAGAATACAGACATCACTAATCTATCTGTCACTGCTCCTCATGTTTTAAAGGTATGTGAAAGCACAGACATAGAACGCAGACACTGTGTATGCAACAACAATGTTATGCATGTTATGGTCCTTGTAAAGGCTAAAGGTGCTTGTCAAGGCTTGTTGTTTTCATGATGCTCTAAGCTATCCACATCTACCATGATTGTGCATGCAGCAAGTAGTTTACTTGATCTTTTTCACAAGCTCAACCCCCCCCCCCCCCCAACACACACACACACACACACACACACACACACACACACACACACACATGTTTAGCAACTGTGTCATGGACATTAGGTTTGTTAAAGGTAGGTTGCATTAGGTTGGTCAAGTTAAATAACGTTTAGCGAACTTACAGTAACACAACTGAGTTGACACTGAGTAAATTTGAATCAGCTGTACTCAATAACTGCTTTGCTGAAAAAAGTCCATGCAGTGCAATTGTTGCCTCATTTTTTTTACCTCAAGTTTTGCCAATGCATTATTTAAATTATATTTAGAGTGTACATATAATATAATATAATATAATATAATATAATATAATATAAGAAAGGATAGATATAAAGATAAGACAACATAAGATAAGATAAGATAACATAACATAACATAAGATAAGACAATATAATGCAATATGACTTCATATATGAATACAATAAAAAAAAAAACTGCTTTTGTCGTTTATGGAGTTTAAACAACTGAGCTGAGCTACACTCCAGCTTCCTCGTTAGCTACCCCCCCCCCCCCCCCCCCCCCCACACACACACACACACACACACACACACATAAACACACACACACACACACACACACCCTGACCCGCATTCGTCTCTATCTGTGGCAAGGTCACCGTAGCAGCAGCAGATAGACAGTGAGATGTTAGACACAATAAACGTGCGTTAAAACGACATCATTGAGATCTTCCTGGAACCTGGTTTTGGCACGTTTGTGTGGCCAACAGAATCACTGGCCTTTCTGATAAATAGCGAGAGTAAATAATGTGTCTGCGGGGCATGAATGGCCCTCATGAAATCAATTCAGGCGGGTGTGTCAACAGGTTTTTTTCCTTCCAAGCACAGATTGTTAACGTTTAACACTTTATAGATGTCAAAGTCCAGGCTGCCATGAGAGAAAGCTGTGTCCACATGGTTTGGCTCTATGTGGCTAATGGCTACTTCATTCCTTTGTTCCCTAAGGCCTAGTCTATTTATATATTCACAGAAGACACACACACTGACAAACACTGAATATTGCCGTTTGTTTGTTTGTTTGTTTTGGCTCTGTTTGTCTTATTTTAAAATGCTTTATGTGCTGTATAAATAAATATTTATTTACTTACCATCACTTGCTTCTATTCAGCAGGTATAGTCTGACTTTTACAGTCCTTTCATGCTACTGACTGTCTTACTGTTAAATGCGTTGTGTTGTACTCTATGCATAAAAATGTGCTATATATATATTTTTTTTAAAGTACTTACATTCTGTAGGCATAGCAGTCTAAATGTTACTGTTCAGTTCCAGCCCATTGACTCTACCTGTTTGGCTAGTTTAGGCCACAGTCTGTTTTTTATCTTTAACTCCTTTGTGTTGTGCAAGATCATACAAATGGGCCATGTAAATAAACAGTTGTTTACATCCAGTAGGCAAAACAGTGTGAATGCTATGGTACAGTTCAATGGGCTGCTGTATCTGACCAGCTGAAGTGTTGCTGCTGTTCTAGGCTACATCCTGGACCAGGAAGG
>CM059268.1:2158790-2223790 GCA_030347295.1 Setipinna tenuifilis | reverse complement strand
CCTCTTTAGCGCCCCCTAGGGATAGAGCTGCTCTATAGCGCCCCCTAGGGATGAACCTGCTCCAGTGAGTAGCGCCCCTCTTTAGCGCCCCCTAGTGATAGAGCTGCCCACTGCGACGCCTGCACAGGAGACAAGACCTGCTCCAGTGAGTAGCGCCCCCTAGTGATAGAGCTGCTCTATAGCGCCCCCTAGTGAAGCACCTGCTCCAGTGAGTAGCGCTCCAGTGACTAACACCCCTTAGTGATGAAGCTGCTCTATAGCGCCCCCTAGGGAAGCACCTGCTACAGTGACTAGTGCGCCCTAGTGATGGAGCTGCTACAGTGACTAATGCCCCTCTATAGCGCCCCCTAGTGATTCACCTGCTCTATAGCGCCCCCTACTGATGTACCTGCTCCAGTGACTAACTCCCCCTACTGATGTACCTGCTCCAGTGACTAACTCCCCCTACTGATGTACTGTACCTGCTCTTTAGCGCCCCCTAGTGATGCACCTGCTCTTTAGCGGCCCGTAGTGATGGAGTTGCGCCAGTGAGTAGCGCCCCCTAGTGATGAACCTGCTCCAGTGACTAACACCCCCTAGAGATGGAGCTGTTTCAGTGAGTAGCAGTGAAGGGGTTTAGCAGGATTTAGCAGGTTAGCTTCAGCTGATTAGCAAGACCTGCTGCACTGAGTGGCAGCAGCAAGTCAAAGCCACTCACAGCTCAGGAACAGTAAACATTCCACAGTAACCACAGTAACCAGAGGGAAGCTACAGTAGCCATAAAAGATGAAAGAGGAAGTTCAAAGTCCTAGCTCTGCTGGAAGCATAAGTGCAAGGAGGACAGCTACGGGTCATGATGACAGCCAGAGATGCTGTGATGATGTGTCCATGCATCTGAAATCACTGGACTGGACTGGACACAAACACTGTCTCCATCCTACTCCCACTGTTTATTTTATAGATTGTAAAGCTGTAATGTTACAAGACACTTTTTTCCAAAGAGGGTGGTAGGTTGTTGACCTCTCTGAAGTGAGTTTCTGCAGGTTAGGATGTCTGGACAAGGGTCTGTTTGGGCAAGACACTTTTCCTGTAGTCAGCTCACAGTAGGCCTAAATGGCTCTGGATAAGGAGATCTGATAAATAACAATGTTATTGCAACATAAGTGCACCAGCTAAATTACACCCCACCTAACCTAGCTGCACGTAAAGCAGGCGAGTGCCAGTGAGAGCATCCGTCTCTTTGCTCTGTTTCTTGTAGCACATGCTGCTAATGAGTGAGACAGTGCTGAACACCGCAGTGCGGCATGCCAATGTGTGCAGGATCTCGTCTCCATTTTCATTCTGGTTGCTCAGGATGACAAGATTCCCTGAATGAATGAGAGTCACCTCATTCAACTAATTAAAATGGGGAAGTGTATTTACAAGTCCTACATGATGTTACAAAATGGAGGGCAGATGCAATGGAAGTCAGTGTGGACAGACGGCAGTCATAAGATGGCCGCATGCAGTTGGGAAATGGCTAAATGACATCATAATGACATAATGGCTTTGGCCAAGATGACACAGTGGCTGGATAGATGATGTAGTGATCGGCCAGGTGGCACCCTCAGTAAACAAAACGCTCCTGTACTAATATTTGCTTAGAAGGCAGTGCAGTGGTAATGAGTGGGTAATTGAATGGAATAGCGGATAATTACATGAGCTGTCTTAAGGATGGCATATGGCCTGATTCAACAGCGTCATTACGCCATTTCGTTATTGTGTTCAACTGCTCCGGCGCCACTGGACTGCAAGAAATGTTGTCTTGTTGTGACCTTGCCAAACTGTAAAGCACTTTGAGCTGCATGTTGTATGTATTAATTGTGCTATACAATTAAAGGTTATTATTATTATTATTATTATTATTACTATTATTGTTATTATTATTATTATAAATTTTCTTCTTCTTCTTCTTCTTCTTCTTCTTCTTCTTATTATTATTATTATTATTAATTTTATTACTATTAATTTTATTATTATTATTATTATTATTATTATTATTATTAACAGAGTGTAGTTTCCTGCTGTACCTGCTGCTGAACGGCGTGCCTAGAAGGCAGTACAGTGGTAACTAGTGGATAATTAAATGGAATAGTGGATAATTAAATGAGCTGTCTTAAGGTTAGCATATGGCCTGCATCAACAGAGTGTAGCTTCCTGTACCTGCTGCTGAACGGTGTGTGCCAGGCCAGCTGTCCGGAGGGCTACTTCGAGGACCTGGACGAGGGCCTGTGTGTCCCCTGCCACCCCAGCTGTGGCACCTGCTCCGGCCCGCTGGCGGACGACTGCGAGACGTGTGCCACCCCCACCCCCAAGCTCTACGAGGGCACCTGTTCGAAAGAGTGCCCCCTGGGCACCTACTACGAGACGTCCATGCGCGAGTGCCAAGGTGAGAGAGACGTGCCCAGGTGGCCCCACCCTTTACTGTTAAACAAGAGGATCAACACACGCGTTCCTCTAGGATGCAACCCGGACATTTTAACGTCATTGCCAACAAATGATTTGAGTTGTGTACATACGTACTGTCGATACAGCTTTTGCCATATCTCACCTTTTAGTTTAAGAGGTGTAAATATTTGTGCTAGCTGAGTCAACTCTCTCCATAATTAGGCTGTGTGTTTGTGTATGGTGTGCCCGTTCTTCATTCCACCATAATGTTTCTGTAGTGTCCCTGCCCCGGGAAACTTATTCAGACACATGCACCTCCCTGTATGTATAAAGGTTGTCTGTAATGTCCCTGCCCCGGGAAACTTATTCAGACATAAAGGTTGTCTGCTTACTCTGTGTCCCTTTACACCTCTGTTTGCTTGTGTCCTCCTTTTTGTAAGTCGCTTTGGATAAAAGCGTCTGCCAAATGCAATGTAATGTAATGTCTTTGCCCTCCAGAGTGTCACCAGACCAAACTATATGCACTTCACTCCTTCCTCTCCATGCACAGTTTTAGACGAACAATCACTAATTTCACTTCATGCCCTACTCTACCCAGTAAGTCTATGAAAGTGACAATAAAACATCCTTGTGTCCTTGTATCTCTGGCCTCCAGAGTGTCACCAGACGGTTGTCTGCTTACTCTGTGTCCCTTTACACCTCTGGAGGACACCTTATGTCCTCCTTTTTTGTAAGTCGCTTTGGGTAAAAAAAAAGCGTCTGCCAAATGCAATGTAACGTAATGTAACGTAATGTAATGTAATGTAATGTAATGTTTCCATGTCTAATGTAATGTAATGTAATGTAATGTTTCCATGTCTTTGTCTCTGGCCTCCAGAGTGCCACCAGACGTGTGCTCGGTGCTCGGGCCCCGAGGCCAACCAGTGCTCCCAGTGTGCCAAGGGCCTGGCCCTGGACCCCAACACGCTCATGTGTGGGGTGACGGGCGACTCCGACTGCCCCCCCAGGACCTTCCTGCACGCCAACCGCTTCACCTGCCAGGCGTGCCACCGGCAGTGCCAGTCCTGCGAGGGCCCGGGGCCGACGGACTGTGTGACCTGCGCCCTGCCCAGACACCTGCACAGTAAGACTCGCCGCCGCCATCGCCACACTGTCATCACCACCACCACTGCCACCACCACTGCCACCATCACCACCACACACCACCACCACCACACACCACCGCCATCACCACTGGCACGACCACCACCACCACTGCCACCACCATCAACACCACCACTACACACCAAGACCATCACCACCACCGCCAATGCCACCACCAATGCCACTCCCACCACCACCACCACCACCACCACTGCCACACACTGTCATCACCACTGCCACCACCACTGCCAATGCCACCACCACCGCCACCACACACCACCACTGCCACCACCACTGCCACTGCCACCGCCACCACCACTGCCACCACCACCACCACTGCCACAACTGCCAATGCCACCACCATCATCACCACCACTACACACCACCACCACCGCCACCGCCACCGCCACTGCCACCACCATTGCCACCACGACTACTGCCACCACCACACACCACCACTGCCACCACCACACACCACCACCGCCACCACCACTGCCACGGCCACCACCATCACCATCACCACCACCGCCACCGCCACCGCCACCACCATTGCCACCACCACCACTGCCACCACCACACACCACCACCACCGCCACCACCACCACTGCCACCACCACACACCACCACTGCCACCACCACACACCACCGCCACCACCATCACCACCACTGCCACCACCACCACCACTGCCACCACACACCACCACTGCCACCACACACCACCACTGCCACCACCACTGCCACTGCCACCGCCACCACCACTGCCACCACCACTGCCACAACTGCCAATGCCACCACCATCATCACCACCACCGCCACCACCACCACTGCCACCACCACCATCACCACCGCCACCACCACACACCATCGGTTTCCCTCCAAACCGCTCTGTGTAAAAGGATCCTTGCTCTTTTGTGCTCACTTTGACACTTTTATTACTCTCATCTTGCACCTTTGTGGCCTTGCTGTTTAGTGTCGTTGTGCAGGCAACTGCACAGTGACAATAAAGGTCTTGGAGTCTTGAAATCTTGATCTTCCTTGATTGTTATCAGGCAAATACAACAAAAAGAGTACAACAATGTTATCAACAGAGCAAACGTTCCTCCCTATGTACAGCACTAAAGAGTCAACATGACAACTTCAGTGGAAAGATAAGCCTACTAATCAACTACACATTAGTTCCTCATTGGCCTGTCATGCTCTGCACTTATTACACTAAAGAGGATGAATACAGTTAAGGGTGTGAGGGTGTACACATACTCAGTGCCAGAGGAACACATGGTAGATGTTCTCTATGACAGCTGTAGCGCGTGTATGTGTGTGTGTGTGTGTGTGTGTATGTGTGTGCGTGCATGTGTGTGCGTGTGTGTGTGTGTGAGTGTATGTGCGTGTGTGTCTGTGTATGTCCGTGTATGTGTGTGTGTGTTCCACAGACGGCTCGTGTGTGAGTGAGTGCCCGGCGGGCAGCTACCCCTCCAGCGAGGAGGCAGACGGGGCGGAGCTGGGCTTCTGCTCCCCCTGCGACCACGTCTGCGCCTCCTGCACTGGGGCCTCCCCCCGAGACTGCACCTCCTGCTCCCGGGGATACCTGCGCCTCCTGCACCTCTGCGTCTCCCACTGCCCCACAGGGTAAGAGAACACAGGCCGCTGACTGTAAATGCCCCACAGGGTAAGAGAACAGAGGCCGCTTAAAGGCCACAGGCCTCCTCCACCTCTGCGTCCCCCACTGCCCCACAGGGTAAGAGAACACAGGCCACTAACTGTAAATGCCACATACCTCCTGCACCTCTGCGTCCCCCACTGCCCCACAGGGTAAGAGAACACAGGCAGCTTACTGTAAATGCCCCACAGGGTAAGAGAAGGGAGGCCACTTACTGTAAATGCCCCACAGGGTAAGAGAACACAGGCAGCTTAAATGCCACAGCATCCTCCACCTCTGTGTCCTACTGCCCCACAGGGTAAGAGAACAGAGGCCGCTTAAATGCCACAGTGTCCTGCACCTCTGTGTTCCACTGCCCCACAGGGTAAGAGAACAGAGGCCACTTACTGTAAATGCCACAGGCCTCCTTTACTTCCGAGTCTTCCACTGCCCCACAGGGTAAGAGAAAAGAGGCCACTAAAACGCCATAGGCATAGCCACAGGTGGGCTGGGGTGGACCAAAGCACCTCATTTCAAAGTCAAAGTCAAAGTCAGATCTGTTGTCAAAAACCATATATTCAGGATATATTCAGGTTGTACACAGGATTTTCCCTAGGCCCACAGTGTACATTAACAATAGCAACAGCAGAACATAACAGAACATAACAATATAAACATAGCAAGATAATGTAGACATAACAAAACAAGTGCACAGTACATATAGGAAGTATACTTTCATTTTGTTTATTGCACACTATCCTATCACCTTAATTAACCCCACCCCTAACTCTAACCTTAGCAACACAGAGTTTCAACAGATTTTGTTAGTAATACTCTCAGCTTCTGTAGAATCAATATAAGACCATGCAATTGAAGCATGACCCAAAAAGGTAGACCTTTCATGTCTTGTAGAAACTGTTTTGTAAATTCGTTGTGAAATCCAACGGAGTAAGATTCGACGCTACCCGCAGGGTAAGAGATGCCATAGGCGTAGCTACGGGCGGGCTAGGCCCACCTGTTTGCCCCAGGTGTGTCATACTTGTATACGTCTGCGCATGTAGGGGGTATGTGTGTCTGTAGCATTCCTCCTCTGGGAAACTTAAGGCACATGTATCTCCTTGTGTGTATGAGGATAGCCTGTCTACTCTGTGTTCCTCTACACCTCTGTTAGCTTATTATGTCCTCCTTTTGTAAGTCGCTTTGGATAAAAGCATCTGCATAAATGTAATGTACATATAATGTAATCCAACACTGGGTAGAGTAGGACATGCAGTGAAACCATTGACTGTATAGAGTGAAACTGGTGACTGTTCTAGAACCCTGACCTGATTGGCTCCTCCCGCTCCCACCAGGTTCTATGCGGAGGGGAACAGCTGTGGGTAGAGTAGGACATGCAGTGAAACTGGTGATTGTTCTAGAACCCTGTAATGTAATCGAACACTGGGTAGAGTAGGACATGCAGTGAAACTGGTGACTGTTCTAGAACCCTGACCTGATTGGCTCCCGCTTGGCTCCCCCCAGGTTCTATGCGGAGGGGGACAGCTGTGAGAAGTGCCACCGTTCCTGCGAGCAGTGCAGTGGGCCCGGTTCCGAGTCCTGCCAGACCTGCCCTCCTCCGCTGCTAGAACTCCGCGGAACCCGGCTGTGTGTGGAGCGCTGCCCCCAGCGCTTCTACCAGACGCCACAGGGCTGTCTGCAGTGCCACACCAGCTGCCAGACCTGCACAGGTGAGCCCGCGCCTGGCACACCACAACAAAAGCCGAGTGTGCGTGCCATGCGATACACACACACACACACACACACACACACACACACACACACACACACACACACACACACACACACACCGTTGCTTCGGAGACACTTGGCTCCTTGGGTGCAGGAAATCACAGGGACAAAGGGACTGAACACAAAGCCACACGGATGACTTATGGCCATGTATTTAGCCATTTCTTCTTTTCTTCCATATAATATGAGTGCAGACCAAAGCACCTTGGATCAATGCCTTACTTGGGTGTGTCCCATGCGTAAAGTAAACACTCTTCCCACAGACACTATACAGAGGAGGTGGGGGAGTTTTGTTTATGTGTTAAGTCTTAACTGTTTTATTAAGTACAAAATTCCACATGTGTTCATAACATAATGGCCTTTTGGCCTGTACTGTATATAGTATAACACTATACAGAGGGGGTGGGGGGAAATGCACTTTCATTTTGTTTATTGCACACTATCCTATCACCTTAAGTAACCCCACCCCTAACCCTAACCTTAGCAACACAGAGTTTCAACAGATTGTTTTAGTAATACTCTCAGCTTCTTTAGAGTCAATAGGACCATCCAGTTGAAGTTTGACACAAAGGGGTAGACATTTCATGTCTTGTAGAAAGTGTTCTTGTGAAAGCCACTGTAGTAAGATTCACCTTATAAGGTCCAGTGTAATCTGTGTCCTGCTCAGCATGGTGACTGTGTGACTGACTTACCCAATCAGCAGATTGGTGTGCAGGAATGCTGAAAAGCTGCCTTGCGTTAACAGTAGTGTGTGTGCATACATTATGTTACATCTATTATCAATTCTAATGACCAATTGTACTTAATTATGTAATTAAGTAATTGTGTGTGTATGTATTTGTGTGTGTGCGTCTATTTGTGTGTGTGTGTGTGCGTGTCCGTATGTGTTTGTCTGTGTGTGTGTGTGTGTGTCCGTATGTGTTTGTCTGTGTGTGTGAGCATGCAAATCTGTGTGTGTGTGTGTGTGTGTGTGTGTGTGTGTGCATGCACGTGCGCATGTGTGTTTCCAGATTCCACCCCACAGAGCTGTGTGACGTGTGACTGGGGCAGCATCCTGCAGAACGGTGTGTGTTACCCCCGCTGTGAGGAGAGCCGCTACCTGTCCCAGAGTGTGAGTTCATACCTGTCCCAGAGTGTGAGTTCATACCTGTCCCAGAGTGTGAGTTTATACCTGTCCCAGAGTGTGAGTTCATACCTGTCCCAGAGTGTGAGTTTATACCTGTCCCAGAGTGTGAGTTTACCTGTCCCAGAGTGTGAGTACCTGTCCCAGAGTGTGAGTTTATACCTGTCCCAGAGTGTGAGTTTATACCTGTCCCAGAGTGTGAGTTTATACCTGTCCCAGAGTGTGAGTTCATACCTGTCCCAGAGTGTGAGTTTATACCTGTCCCAGAGTGTGAGTTCATAACACAACTAGACAAGCACGGTACCTGTCCCAGAGTGTGAGTTCATAACACAACTAGACAAGCAGCGACAGAAAAAGTAGAGCCACCGCACACCGAAAAGACTTAGTTGTTTGCTGTTTTATTGTGAACGACGCGTTTCGCTCGTTGCTTCCTCAGGTTCACACCTTCCTCAGGTTCACTTTGTGTGAACCTGAGGAAGCAACGAGCGAAACGCATCGTTCACAATAAAACAGCAAAAAACTAAGAGCTCTATTTTCACGATCACATGCGCATTGTCCAAAGTCTGTCGAGCAAGTTGCTTTGGGGGCGTTCCCGACACAATTTGGTATTTTCACGGCGGAAACAGGGAACATTGCGCCCGGCGCATCGTTCAAAAGGGTTGGGTTAAGTTACTTCATTAGTCATGGGTGTGTTTTGGGCGTAACATACAATTAACCAATGAGAATTTATACTCTCATTCCCTTTAAGAGCGAATGCACAATGCGCCGCAGCAAAATAGGGCCCTAAGTCTTTTCGGTGTGCGGTGATACCTTAACTGCACTTCACCGGCACCTGAAAACTGGCTGTGCATAGGACTTGTAAATTGACAACTAGAAAAGCACTCGGAGAGCACAGACCTCCGCCATGGCAGCTTAAGTCTCCCCCTTATTATCATTCTCACCTTAAGACATTAATTATGTTAAAACATTTTATTACTGGTAACTTTACTGAATTAATGCAAACTGAATATGAACATACAACACATTATGGGGCAACATTCTGAATATTATATACAACACAAATAACTTTCTGGATCACGAGATCCGGAATACTACTCGGAGAGCGCAGACCTCCACCAAGGCAGCTTATATCTCCACCTTATTATCATTGAAGAATCCTTTCAAAAATTCCTGGATCCAGATGGTTGTCCGTATCACCACCAAAAACAAATCAGTTCTAAGTTAGCCCACTTCTGACCTATCCTGAAATTTTCATTTAAATCTGTCCATAACTTTTTGAGTTATGCGAATAACAAACAAACAGACAGGCAGACAAACAAACCAACGCTGGCAAAAACATGACCTCCTTGGCGGAGGTAATGAGGTCACTAAAGGGGCTGAATCACATGTGCGTAGGGACACTGTACACAGACACAAGTAGTGCCTCCCTGGAGTTATCACCACCTGCTTCGCCTATGGCTGCACACAGTAAAGTCTGTTGTGAAATACAGTATCTTTATGACTTTGAGGTGCCTGTACAACGAAACTAAACAGCAAGGCCACAAAGGTGCAAAGATGAAAGTATCAAAGTGTCAAGTGGAACAAGCAATAAAAATAATAAACAATAAGTGGTGAATGAGCTATATACAGGCTAGAACAGTGGTAGTAGTATTGCACATTATGCTGTGGGTGTTGCCCAGTTTGAACATGGACAAAAATACTAAACAGGACTGTCACTCTCCCTCACTCCGCCTGTCTCCCTGTCACTTGCTGCGTCTGTCACTTGCCCTAATTAGCTAAAGACAATGGCACGAGTTGCGGGAGATTTTGTATTACTTGTGGGCATTTGGGAGTCAGCTTGCGGAAGACTTCGGATGTCTGGTGACATTTCCTACTGTGTGAAGAAAGCCAAGGGGAGATATACAGTGCACAGATCATCACTTTTATCTTGATCTCTCTCTTCCTCCACTCAGGAGGTGTGTAAGCTACGTGGTGTGCAGATCATCATCACTGTTATCTTGATCTCTCTCTCTTCCTCCACGCAGGAGGTGTGTGAGCCGTGCGATGTGTCCTGCAGACACTGCTCCTCCGCTGGGCCGCAGAGCTGCCTGACCTGCCACCCAGGGTACGCCCTCCACGCCATGGATGGCCGCTGTGTGCCATGCTGCTCTCAGGGCCAGACCCAGCAGCGCCGCACGGGGGAGGGGGAGCAGGAGGAGGGGGCGGAGGGGAAGGAGGAGGAGGACTGCTGTGTGTGTGAACCTGGCACAGGTGTGTATCTTGGTGTGTGTGTGTGTGTGTGTGTGTGAACCTGGCACAGGTATGTATCTTGCTGTGTGTGTGTGTGTGAACCTGGCACAGGTATGTATCTTGGTGTGTGTGTGTGTGTGTGTGTGTGTGAACCTGGCACAGGTGTGTATCTTGGTGTGTGTGTGTGTGTGAACCTGGCACAGGTATGTATCTTGGTGTGTGTGTGTGTGTGTGTGTGAACCTGGCACAGGTATGTATCTTGGTGTGTGTGTGTGTGAACCTGGTACAGGTATGTATCTTGCTGTGTATCTTGGTGTATGTGTGTGTTTTAGAGAGAGAGAGACAGAGAAAGAGTGTGCCCGCAAGTGTGTGTAGGAGTGTGTGCTTAGTTGCTTGTGTGTATGTGCCCACACATATGTGTGTGTGGGTGTGAACATGCTGTGTGTGTGTGTGTGTGTGTGCGTGTGTGTGTGTGGCAATTGGCAACCTGGTTTCTGACGCTACAATGCAATTCTATGTATTCCAAATCCACTAGTTCTACCTGTGTGGTTAATACAGGTTGTTTCACTAATTAACTCTTCTACCTACAGTAGTGTCGTATTAATTAGAATCAGCTGATCTAAAAAAAAACTGGAACAAATACATTGTAGTGGGTTGTAGTTTTTAAAGGCAAGTTTCCTATCCCTGCGTAAATGTGTGTTTGTGTGTGTGTGTGTCCGTATGTGTTTGTCTGTGTCTGTGAGTGTGCGAATGTGTGTGTGTGTGCACATGTGTTTCCAGATTCCACCCCACAGTGTTCCTGAAAAGCCTTATCTTTCAGTTTCATCTTTGTTTGCTATAAAAAATGCTGTCATGTTGTCAAGTCCTGATACAGATGAGTAACCACAGGCAGAGCAGAGCAGGTGTGCAGGTGTGCTGGCCCTTTGGGTGTGAGCCACAGACTGGGGACTGCATTCTCCCGCTGCATTCATTACATTACATTACATCACATTCAGCACATGTTCAGTACTGGCTAGAGAAACAGACACACCCTGGACACAGGCCAACAGCAATATCACAGACAAGATCGAAGGAATGTAAATAGCTTGAGATAACGGTTGCGCCTGTTGGCCTGCTGTCATTTTACTGCTGTGACTGTGACTAAGAGGTGAGAGTTATTGGTTATACAGACGAGCTACACACAGGCTCTGCGTTAGTTGACGGCGGACCAGAGAGAGAATGTTTTAACTGCGTCAGGTGTAAATACAGAAGAGTTACCAGTGCCATAGCAGCTTTCACAACCTCATATAAATCACTATGCTGCTACTGGCAGTATGCCAACTATATGCCACTACTACCACTATGCCAACACAATCACAATCTAACAGTCACCAGTTTCACTGCATGTTCTACTCTACCCAGTATGTCTATGCACGTAACAGTAAACCAGCCTTCTATCCTTATATCCTTGTACTAGTACTATGACTCAGGCTGAAGACATAATACTACTACTACTAATAATCATAATAATAAAAAAATAAACATAATAATAACAATGACCTGTATTTGTATAGCACAATTCATACAATATGTATCTCCAAGTGATTCGAGAGTTTGCCAAGAAAACACAGGGCAGCATTTGTTGCAGCGTAGGAGCGCTTCCAAAGGAGGAAGTTGATTAGGGCACTGTCAGTAGTTCGGCCAGAAAGACTCTGAGAAAGGCATAAGGTTTAAAGGGATTTAATATGAGATTTAACAATAGTTGACAGTAGAATAGTCTTTGGCGGAGGTCCAGTCATCAGCCCGGGTCTAATGTTGAGGGGTCCAACGGATCCTGCCGCGGAGTGTAACTGGAACCGAGACACACCCCCCGGGCGCACGGGTAGACTGGACCAAACTGGTGGTGGTGGGGATGGAGGAGGGGACTTCAAAACGCCGGTACCTGAGCAGCGGAAAAGGCGAGTTAGGCATGTCATTTTTAAAGCAGGTGGCGGCCGCTGATTGGCCGAAAGCAAGGTGCGCTTCCGTGATGTTGTAGTCTTCCTGGCAGAACTTTGGCAGGCTTTCATTTCGGCCAGAAAGACTCTGAGAAAGGCATAAGGTTTAAAGGGATTTAATATGAGATTTAACAATAGTTGACAGTAGAATAGTCTTTGGCGGAGGTCCAGTCATCAGCCCGGGTCTAATGTTGAGGGGTCCAACGGATCCTGCCGCGGAGTGTAACTGGAACCGAGACACACCCCCAAAAGATAAGGCAATTAAGTTTTAACTAGCTTCGAGAGAAGCAAAACCTGGAAAATGTGACTTACCCCCAAGGAGTTTGAATGTAATTAGCTAGACAGACCCACCATAAGGGCGACGACAGACCTGCCCGGAAAAGGGGGAGAAAATGGGAAAGTTAACGCAATATTTTATTCAGCAACGCTTGGCAAGAGTGGACCTACTTACGATTACGTAATCAGGATTCCGTGAGCAGGCAAGGCTCAGTGGCAGGCAATAGGTAACAATACATAGCAAAAGATGACCACCACCAGGTTTTTTTTTTTTTTTTTTTTCTTACTTACATGCTTCTTGTACGGTATGCGCAAGCTGCGCGGTCATGCTGGTTGTGTAAGGATCCACTTCTCAGACCAACGACGGAATTAAGTGTGGACGAAGGTTTTCACATGTTCTGGACTTACAGGATAGAATAATTATAGACATATGCATAGAGTAGCGAACATCAGAGTAACAATATTTATCTGACTCCATGAGATAAGATTACCTCCACTGTCACTATGCAGCATAAGGGCTAATAACACAGTAATGGCATGGCACACGAGAAGATATATATGAATGGTAAATGAATGAACAGATTCATTAAGGCAGTCTGCACATACAAGTACTGGGGGTACTTCTTGACAATAAACTGGACTGATCTGCTAATTCAGATGCCCTATACAGGAAGGGGCAAAGCAGGCTGTACTTCCTGAGGCGACTGAGGTCCTTCAATGTCTGCAACAGACTGCTGCTGATGTTCTACCAGTCTGTTATGGCCAGTGTGCTCTTCTATGCTGTGGCATGTTGGGGTGGTAGCACTAAGAAGCGGGATACTGGTCGTCTGGACAGACTGGTGAGGAAGGCAGGGTCTGTGGTGGGCACGGAGCTGGATGCTCTCTCTACCATAGCTGAAAGGAGGACCCTGAGCAGGCTGCACTCCATATTGGACAATGACTGTCACCCCCTGCACACCATCTTCATTAATCAGAGGAGTTTGATCAGTGACAGACTCCGGTCCCTCCCCTGCAGGACTGACGGGCTTCGGAGGTCCTTTTGTTGGCAGGGCATAGATGAGAACACGGTAGGTGGGTCACACCTACCTAGACACAATAGCATGCGTCGGGGTAGCTCCTCTGAGGAGGCACCCTTATTGTGATGACATACATTCCTCTGTTGCGCTGATTCAGAATAGACATCCTTAAATCCACGACCTTACAGTTGTACGATATGTGCAAGCTTGCACGGTCATGCTTGGGCAAACTGGATGGCCACCATGGTACTACTGTGTGTGCAAGCGTGCACGGTCATGCTTAGTTACGGTATGCGCAAGCTTGCGCCGTTATGCTTATTGTACATTAAGTGCAAGCTTGCACGGTCATGCTTGGGCAAACTGGATGGCCACCATGGTACTACTGTATGTGCAAGCGTGCACGGTCATGCTTAATTACGGTATGCGCAAGCTTGCGCCGTTATGCTTATTGTACAGTATGTGCAAGTTTGCACGGTCATGTTTAAGGCAACTGGAAGGCCACCACGGTTCTACTGTATGTGCAAGCTTGCACGGTCATGCTTAATTACGGTATGCGCAAGCTTGCGCCGTATGCTATAATGTACAGTATGTGCAAGGTGACAACCACCAGTAGGCTATTTACACAATGAGCGACGTCTCGCACGGACATGCTTATTCGTGTGGCGATAAGCGCGACTGGCGACAGGAATGTACGATAAAAGCGAAAGATGACCATCGTGATAGAGCAAAATCATACCTTAGTTCTGGGTTGAAAGCGACATTAGAGCGTCTAGAGGTGCTCCTGATCGGGTCGAATGTAGTCCTCGAAGCAGACGAGGACCATGTCCCAGGCGTGTAATAGCAGAGTCTGGGATTCCTTTTCGGCGGCGGCTCCGATACAAAAGGAAAGGCCCGTGAGACTGCGGCGAGAGAGACCGCAGCTTTCCAGCACCGTGCCTATGTGAACTCTGAACCACTCCTTGGACATAGGCGAGCATCCGTGTAAGATGCAGAGTGCGTGGGTGCGCGGAGAGATACCGCAGCATAGAGGCATAGGACGGAAGGAGGTTCCCAGTTTAAAGGACGTGATCGTGACGCCATCGCCCAATGTGTCTGCTTAGAGCGTTGAGGGAGGATGGAGAAAATTAGGTGAAAACTGATGTCAGAAGACATAGGTCTTTAGTGAAGTCGAAAGCTGGGGTTTCGATGTTTTAGGAGAAAGAAGAGAAATTAGGTCGTTAAGCATAATTGTAAATAGGGGGAGTCACGTTACCAGCAAGCAACAGATATGCATGTTGACGTAATGACGTTAGAGCCCACGTATTAGGTTTGATAGCAACATTCTGGACCGGCCCAGGCTGAAGAGGATTGCATATCCAGACGGGGGTTGACATCAAGCTTTAAAAGACGCCTGGGTTGAAAAAATTGGTTAGGATTAGAGTTATGACCTTTAGAATATTGTGTATCCGATTAAAGAATAATACATTAAATGCAATAGAGGTTATGTGGCCGAATGCAGAGTCATAACTATAACACACTGACAGAACGTACAGCAATGATTTAAGACTGGCTGGACTGTGTAATGTCCGTCCCCTAGAAAAAAAGTTTATTAAACATGTAATGTCCTGCGCTTAGGAAAATGTTGACCATGATTGTTGATTGACAGATTATTGGTTAAGACCTCTGGTGAGGTCTTTCAACTGAGGAGAATCTTACATGAGATAAAAACATTTGAGCACTTGTGACGAACTGTGAGCCTGAAATGAAATAATATGTCCAGTGTAATATTGAAAGCTGTACATCTAAGAACAAATACGTAGACGGATACGTCGATGAATGCATGGGAAAATATCCAGTGTTGGTACAGATACAAGTGTGGTATGCAGGGATCATTTCTTATTAGCCTACTGCAAATCTATGTCAGGATTGATCTCGAGAATACGGCGAGAACTACATAACAGAGGCGCTATGTTTCTGGAGGTTACCATCTAGTGCAACGTTCGGAGATGTAATAGTCACGAAGACGCACCTGTAGCCTTGCTGTTAGGTCAGGAACAGGGGTTGAACTGTGTGCATATACCTGGCACGGGGTTTTATTTTTTGTGAACGCACCTCCGTCCCGAGAGGAAATGCGTTTTGAAGTGCCATGCTTGCCTCGAGGAGTTTTCCATTATGGTATACTTGCAGACTGCGACAACCTCGTTGCAAATGAGACATGTCGGCATTGCATTAGTAAATGCGGGCAGGATGAACGCATGCCGTTGTAGCCATTCTCCTTGTAGGCCCTGCATCCGGATCAATTTCTATTCATGGCTTTCGACAACGACATTTGCATCGATAGCTAGCAGTATTCAGCTAATGGTGTAGGCAACACGTCATCAAAAACATAACCCTGGCAACGGCAGTGCACAGCATAGGCTACATTGTTACTGTATGACAAGACCTAGGGCAGGGTAGGGAAAACGGGGTCGTGTCGGCGACATTAGTAATGGAACCCGGCCAGCATCCTACGTAATGAAGAGATAGGGAGGCAACTATATTCGAAGTGGAGACCAGGAGAGTTCAGATTACGGATGGGCAAGTATGTTGTGCGAGGAACGATAGGAGAAGAGCAACCAGTGAAACTACATACTTCAAGGGTCGGGGCCGCGAGGCCTCTAGACATGTATCGGTTGAGGGAGTCGTGCATTGCGGGGGGGGGGGGGTCAAATCAACTCCAGGAGGTACGCTGTTGGAGTCCGACTCGCAGACCGCACCGGTGCTTGAATTCCTAGACAGAACAGGAGAGAGAGTCAGCGATAATTAACATTGATCATTGGGATACATTCAGCCTTAACACAGGTTAATTGAGACTGGCTGCCAAGACAGCCGGGGGAGCAGGGACGTAGGCAGAGCGGGGAGTGTGAGAGGGCATGGCAAATCAGGCGGGTCGTGGCAGAGGCTATATTGTACCGTATGTGCAAGCTTGCACGGTCATGTGTCAGGCAACTGAATGGCCACCACGGTTCTACTGTATGTGCAAGCTTGCACGGTCATGCTTAATTGTACGGTACGGTGGCAGAGCTATGGACGTGAGAAACGACAGTTATGAGCACACGCAGCCAGGTAGGAATTACGCAAATGTGAACACCATCACGGATGGACAAGTGGCGGCCTTCGCCAACTGAGAGCGTTCTTACGGTTTCAGGACTTAGGTAATAGGGGCAGACAGAGTTTGTGCGAAATCCAGCAGCATGATGGTGTGCACTGCACGGGACGCGACCACGCGCGCCTGCCAGAGGTCAGTGATCAGACGACCAATCCAAGCAGATGTTTAAGAGGGCAAAGTACGAAGCAGCTGGGGTATGAGGATTCAAGATAGTCGTGAGACGGCGGGCTCAGCGATATTGGCTACAATCGGCCATCATAGCCAGATACAATCCAGTTCTTGCCGTCTGCCGGGAAACTCCTGGCACGCCACGCCGAATCTCATAGCGAAACACCAAACGACGGGCAAGCTGCGGCCTGGAGTCAGAGGACTGGAGAAAACGGACGCGTCGGGGTGAATACGGCGGCGTCTGCAGCGGGGCTGAAGGGGCGCATCCGTTGACTCCGAGGGGAAAGCGCTGGTCCTTCCGGGGTTCGGGTTGCTTCGGAAATCTTCGATGGCGTCGAATCTTCGATGGCGTCGATGGCGTGGTGAAGCTCGGGAATCTCACCACATCTGTGAGAACGCGGATGGCCGGATTAGGCTGTAGCTGAGAACCGATGGGGCGAGGGAGCCCAGCGTAAATGGCAGATATAGCAGAGAGGCTTGCGTTTCTTCTTCCTCCCTGTTTACGGCGTGGAGCATGATGTTTCCTTCAGCGCGAGGAGTGGAAGTATTTACGACGGGGAGGCGGTCGACCACTGATTGGCTTGGTGAAGACGATAACTGCACGGGGAAGAAGCAGGGGAGAAGGAATAATAACCGCGTCAGATTCCGAACTTCGAAAAAAGCCGGAGAGAGCTACGACATCGTGAGGCTTGGCAACGCATGGACTTCAAAACGCCGGTACCTGAGCAGCGGAAAAGGCGAGTTAGGCATGTCATTTTTAAAGCAGGTGGCGGCCGCTGATTGGCCGAAAGCAAGGTGCGCTTCCGTGATGTTGGAGTCTTCCTGGCAGAACTTTCGCAGGCTTTCATTTCCTGCCAGTGTCCCCAGGGTGAGGAAAAACTCCCTGATTGCATTGCATTGTTTAGATCTAGGAAGAAACCTCAGGCAGAAAATGGTTGAAAACATGGTTGAAAACATCTACTGTATGTCACTCATTTGGTTAAAGTTGCCCTTACAAATGCCACCCTAATAAATGAAGGTGTCGTAAATGCCTAGTAGGAAGTAAGAAATGAATGTGCGTCAGCCATTTTGATTGTTTTTGCACTTTCCCTTCCACACTCTTCAATCTGTTCAGTGTCTCCTATTTTTTCCTGGTGTAGGGGGTTGAAGACTCTTTTTTTAACCAAACTGTTTTACAACTAGTTTGAACCTTCTTCAGAGCTGAAGAGGTACACATCAGTGCCCTAAGGTCCAAATATTAGCCCTAGGGGGTACATTAGTGCTGATTGTACCTTAGTATATAGATTTGTACTCCTACTGTCACATTATTTGTAAGAGTGTAAGTTGAAATTAAGATTGCATTGATACCAGGCTTCACTTCACTGTTCTCTTACTCTTTGTGTCTTGTTTGCCTGCCTGTCTGTCTGCCTGCCCCTCTGTCTGTCTTTTCTGTCTGTCTGCCTTTTCTGTCTGTCTGTCCATCTGTCTGTCTGTCTGCCTGTATGTCTGCCTTTTCTGCCTGCCTGTCTGTCTGTCTGTCTGTCTTGTCTGCCTGCCTGTCTGTCTGCCTGCCTGCCTGCCTGTCTCTCTGTCTGTCTGTCTGCCTGTATGTCTGTCTTTTCTGTCTGTCTGTCTGGTCTGCCTCCCTGTCTGTCTGTCTGTCTGTCCGCCTGCCTGTCTGTCTGCCTGCCTGCCTGTCTCTCTGTCTGTCTGGCTGTATGTCTGTCTGTCTGTCTGGTCTGCCTGCCTGTCTGTCTGTCTATCTGCTTGCCTGTCTGTCTGTCTTTTCTGCCTTCCTGCCTGTCTGTCTGTCTGTCTGTCTGCCTGTCTGCCTCCCTGTCTATCTGTCTGCCTGTCTGTCTCTCCGGCAGCTCTGTGCATGGAGGCCCCGACAGTGGAGCAGCGAGAGCAGAGTGCAGCCCTGGACCCAGCGGAGCCTGACCAGGCCCTCAGCGAGCCCCACCCCACTATGGCCACGCTGCCCGCAGTGCTGTGTGTGGCCCTGCTGGTGGCGCTGTGCGTGTTTGGCCTGGTGCAGGCGCGCGCCCGCAAGAGGCTGTGCTGGGGGCGGAGCTACGAGAGGCTGAGCGGCGGCCATCACGCGGCCTCCATGGCGCCGGCGGACCTGCGGGCCATGCCACACGGCGTTCCAGAACCCGAGGACAGCGGGGACGAGGTGGACGTGGTGTACACCAGCCGTGATGGGTCAGTGTATCGGAGATACAGCTTCATGCACGAGCCCGAGGCCGGGGAGGAGGAGGAGGAGGAGGAGGAGGTGGACGAGAGCACGCAGCTCAACAGAGTCTAGAAAACACACACAACAAACTGTGCGAACGCACGCATACACACACACACACGCATACACGCACACACACACTCACACACACACACTCATACGGACCCACACACATGGATACAAACCACAACAAACACGAACATGGACAGAAAGACTTAAAAATTCTACAGGAATACATTCAGAGCGAAACCCACAAGTCGAAGTCTACCCTATTGTTCATTCAAGCGGACAGAGTTATGGTAAAACATGAGCTTTAAGCAACAAATCTCTTTTTTAAATAGTAACTACTAAGTACACAGTAGCTACAAAATGATTAGATGATTAAACAACATTACACACTGCTACATGTTTTTGTTGAAAAGAAAAGAAAAAATGTCTAGTTTTAGATGCCCTTTTGATAAGAGAAATATAACAATTTTGATTTATTTTATATTGCTTGTAACAAAATGGAGGAGAAGAAATATATGTAATTTTGTGATTTGATTTCTTTAATAATCTCATCGAATTCTTTTTCACAAATGGTGCGTTTGATGGTTTGGGCTTCTCTCCTGCATAAAGACCTCTGAGCACAAAGGGGTAGTGCGGGTGGCTACAGGGACAGCACGCATACACACACACACACACAAACACACACTCACACACACACAGTCATACGGACCCACACACATGGATACAAACCACAGGGACAGGCCAGGGGACAGGTCAATAATAAGATGACAAACTGAAGCTGACTGAGGAGACAAGCATTTTCACCTACCGACTTGTCTGTACAGCAAGAAAACAAACAAACAAACAGCAAATTCACAGTCTGATCCAACTGCATAATAACGGATGCATTGGGTTGATATGAGCCTGGTAACCAAGGGTGAAAAACATGCGGGTTGGTTTGGGTTGTGGTTTTGACTGAAAGATGATAATAATGCACTTACAGGATGTACATTAGAAGTGGTCCAATTCAAAAACATAATCCACATAAAGATCAGCACACATACAGACACACACAGACACACTTTGGTTGGGTCGACTGAAAGACAGTAGAAGTGTTTTGTATTACAGCTGTATAGCTGTATTAAGTATTGCATAGCTGTATTGGTATGCCTCCCATGACTTGTGAGGTGATGGAGTGTGTGAAATAGGCCAGTGCTGACTCATACTGAAGCCTCTTCCTTAACAACCGCAGCAGAGTCAAACAGCATTCTGTATTAGCTACCAAACCATCAGCCAGGCTTGTGTAACAGCCTATATAGTGGCCTCCTATTTATGGATTAAAAAAATGCAAGATGGTTCAAACAAAATGGCATAAAGAGACCATTACAGGTACAGTACAGCTCCTATACAGTGTCTTTTACAATTAAGCCAATTTAAATGTGAATGAATTTTAATTAATTCAATTCTGGTAGAGATAACAAAAGAACTATGTGGTGTTTGACACCAGCAGTCGGTACTGTACAATGGCAGCACAGGACACGCGCTGTAATGATGCTGAGGCCAACCTGACATGACCGCAGACTGGATGTCTCTGAGAATTATCAGCATGCAAAAACATTAGCTATCACATATTAGCTATCACATATATTAGCTATCACATATTAGCTGTCTCACTCAGCCACAACCCACATATTTATCACAGAATCCTTGACAATGTTTTGCATTTTGCGTAAAGTCACTGCGACTTATTAAAACATTGATTTTAAGTTATTGTTTTTTTTGTACAATACACTGTACATCTTGTCTATCTTGTCCTTATACTGGCATTGGGATAATGGATTTTGACATTATCTGTGGATTACACCAAACTCAAACAATAAACACTAGGCTCCAGACAAGATCAAGGCCAAGCCAAGTGTTGATGAAAGTCATATACGTATTGTTCTTAAATTTTGACAGCATGTCGGTATCGTCACTGCCTCAAGTTTATTCTTAGTAAAAATAGGTTAATTCGTTACCTCACAAAAAAATTTAAACATTAACATCCCATTAACAAACTAAAAAAAAGGGGGGGGGGGTTAAACTGCTTGGCAGAGGTCTGCACTCTGAGAGTGCTTTTCTAGTTTCCAAAAATGCACAGACATGAGTCTTGGGGCCCAGCCCTTTGAGACACTAATACTAATATTAAAAACCTTTAAGGAGTACGGTCACATACGTGTGATTAGAACATTTGCTAAATGTAGAGTTCCCACTATGATGTCACAAACACTCAGAGGGATCTTTAGCATGAAGTTCTATGACGGCTAAAGAATGTTCGTGTCGAATTCTAGAAGAACAGGGAAAAACAATGTACTCCTCAAAGGGTTAATAATATCGGGGCCCAAAACTGCATTCTGTCATAGGGACCAACACTTCTGTTGGCTCATGATGGTATAGATACCAACCACAGCATGACATGTGTGAACACTGCATCACGATCATGAATGATGAATTATGCGGGGGTGGGGGGAGGGGGAGGGGCATTGTGTTCCGCATTGTGTTTATTGGCAAATTTACTAAATATTAAGCTGTAAATGCAAATATACCAAAGGTACAAATTAACATTAGCCCTGTTACAGGGAGGACCAGCAGACTGCCATATACCTTGACCTGAAATGACATGCCATTTGCCAGCCTGTGGTTCTAGTCCAATAAGCTGTTTTGTCAAATACAGTGAACTGCTAAACCCAGTTGAAGACAATATGTCTGTAATACATCATTTGTGTCTTTGATGGCCACAATAACGGCCCTTATTCCTTGCCACTGTCACAGGAATGTGCATCAGGCCCCTCCACATATGTCAAACTGGAACAGGCCCCTCCACATATGTCAAAGTGGAGCAGGTCTACCCACATATTTCAAACTGGAGCAGGTCTACCCTATATCGTTAGCTTGATAGCATAATTGCCTAAGTCATTTTTTTGTGTTTTTGGAAAACAAGAAAAAACACATTTTCTAAAAATCACATGCATATTTTTTCTTGATATTTTCACAGAACATTCATGTAGATGTGAGAAAAAGTTTGGAAAAAGAACAAAACCGAACATCATTTTTTTTATCAAATAAAAGTGACTTAGGCAGTTTTGACGTATGCAAAATGGCTGAGAAGAGCAGAAAAACTGCCTAAGTCATAGGCATAATCTGCCTAAGTTTGCAAAAATCTCAATTTGACCAAAAAATGACTTGGGCAATTATGCTATCAAGCTAACGATATGTCAAAGTGGAGCAGGTCTACCCACATATTTCAAACTGGCCCCCATTAGCAGAACAAAGGGGTCTGTGACAGTGAAAGGGAAAGGTGTTGGGCCAGGCACCATTGGAGCTGGTGCGTATCATTGCATAGCTCACAGCCGGGAAACATCTTTTCTTCTGTGCCCTCCAAGAGCGGGGAGAGAGACAGCAAATAAGGAAGAGGTGTTTGCAGACCGGTTAAAATGTTACCCGTCTCCTTGAGGTTAAACAGATGATCAGACAAGTACTTTGGTCAGCTTGAAAAATACAGGAAAACAACTAGGAAGAAAATGGGGAGGACCAGGAAAGAATTCCATTAATGAAAACAACATGCATGTTAGCCACGCACCCCAACACACATTAACCGTATTAACAGTCTGGCTATGGCATTTAAGACACATTAACCGTATTAACAGTCTGGCTATGGCATTTAAGACTTGGCACAATAAGAACATAAATAAATGAATGACACATGAACTGTTTGTCTAGTAGTTAAAACAGAACACGTCTTAGGACCGCAAACACTGGTTAATCACTCCTCCTCCTTGATCCGACGCATTTCTTATGCAAACTATTTGCACGTCTTTCAGACTTCGTGTTTGCCTGACAAAACATACCCAGTTCAACAATGTCCGGGATGTTAAAGGCTAAAGGATCTGTGTCACGGATGTTTGGAGTTGGAGTCTTGGCACTGGAAAACTCTCTTTGACACTATCTGAAGATGGTGTTCACAAATCAATAAAAGGCGTGCCAATTTTAGTTTAATTTAACCCATTTTTTTTCAAATGTAATGGATAAAGGCTTTTGAGCTGACAGGATGTTTTCACAGAATAAAGTCAAGATCACAATTTGTCCCGACATCTAAGTGCTCTGCATTAAGACCTTTAACAAGGACAAACAAAGAAAACATGATTATCAGAAGAAGAAGAAAATAAGAACAGAAAGATACAGTACTTATAAAATGAACCCACTGAATTGGTTGAAACAAGGTCATCAGTCAACCAAAATTGTGTGAATAAACAGATTAGAGAGGCCACTGAGATATAGGATATTATACATGAAATACAGTAAAAAAGCACAAATTAGAAAAGCTGTGCAAACTTGAGCAGAGTCTAGTGTGGTGGCGTACTGTTTCTACTGAAGAGACACAGCGC
Source organism: Setipinna tenuifilis (assembly GCA_030347295.1). NCBI lineage: Eukaryota > Metazoa > Chordata > Actinopteri > Clupeiformes > Engraulidae > Setipinna > Setipinna tenuifilis. The sequence goes on along the minus strand of CM059268.1, from coordinate 2,200,275 downwards.
TGTAGACATACAGTATGTCTGGACCAGTAGGAAGAGACCCTTAAGAAAGGCATCTAACCCCTACATTAATGTAATGTAATGTGCTGTTTTAGTGTACAACCAAAGCTGTGTAGACATGTGTTATGAACATATGCTTTTCATGGAAGGGTCAGCCAGAGCTGTAGACATACGTCTGTACCAGTAGGACAGAAAAATGTGGGTGGGGGAGTAAATAACCAGCGCTCTCCTGCACCCTCACCCACGGCTGAAGAGGCCCTTAAGCAAGGCATCTAACCCCTACATGAATGTCATGTATGTGCTCTTTTAGTGTACAACCAAAGCTGTGTAGACATGTGCTGTGAACACATGCTTTTCATGGAAGGGTCACCCAGAGCAAAAGCAGCTCTGTACCTTTACCACAACATGCAACAGTAGAGGAACATCTACACACACCTAACACATGTTTTAAATAGATTTTGCTATGAGCAATGGCGTGTTAACCAGGTCACAGGCTTAAGTCATGAGCAGAACGTTGTAAAACAGCACACAAATAGATAAATAATAAAAAATCTATAGTGACAGATGGATGTAGAAGCCAAAATAAAACTGAAAGCTCTGTGAAAAAATTCCCCAGAAGCAGTGCTTGCGATAGGGCTCAGGACATTGAGTCATTTGCCAGGAAAGGAGGAAAAACAGTCGGATAAATGCTTTTATGACCACAGAAAATAATTATAGACTGTGATAACCTGTGAACATGGCCACTGGCCAAGGAAGCTAAGGGAAAAGTTCTGCCAGACTTTGATTTTGTCTGTAAGCTCCATCACACCCTTTTCCTGCTAAACCAATCGAATCTTTCCCGTAAAAATGTAGAAAGGAGTAGAGGAGTTGAGGAGTTTTATTTAATCATCTATCACAATTACACACTTTGCCAGGTCAGAAATACTTTTTTTTTTCAAACTCTTCTTTCACAGTATTTTATCACTAAATGTGCTTTGATTATGTGGGTGGGTTTGATTATGTGGGTTGCTTCCCTTCCTAACAAAACTAACTAACAAACACTAATCCAACTCTCTCTCTCTCTGTCCCTATGCAGAAGTACATTTGTCTACTTTGTCCTTTGTACACCTCTGTTGCTTATGTCCTCCTTTTTTGTGAGTCGCTTTGGATAAAAGCGTCTGTCAAATTCAATGTAATGTAAATGTAATGATTACTCATCATTTCTCTTCTGAATGTTGGATTAATCTGTAACCATTCTGTGAACCACCTGGAAATACGCTGCAACAGCTGTGTCTCCCTGGTATTGGAGGATACTCTAAAAGCTTGGTCATGTAACAAAACACAACTGTCAGTTCGTTTATCTACCTAATGCTAAACTATCTAAAATAGCTGTCTGAAATGAAAGCCTGCGTAAGTTCTGCCAGGAAGACTCTAATATCACGCGTACATTGCCTTCAGCCAATCAGCGGCCGCCACCCGCTTTATAATGACTTGTCTAACTCACCTTGTGACCTTGTCACCTGGGCTGATGACTGGACCTACGCCAAAGAATATCTACTTCCTGCAAACCATTGTTAAAATCTGTTTTATTAAGTCCCTTAAATCGTACTCCTCTCTCTGAGTCTTTCTGGCTGAAATGCAGTTCTCATTGAAGTCCATCTGAAAAAGGGCTACTAGCCTACTGTGCCAATAGGGTGTCTCCTTTTATTACTAACCCATTTGTCTCCATTTGTCTCATTTCCCCTTTCCCTGTCCCTTGGTTTCAGGTGATATTACGGAAAACCTTCCCTGTGTATTCATTCTTGCAGTTGTGCCAGCTCTGAAGGGGTGTGGTGAAGTTTGTGACCTAAATCCAGTAGGACAGATTTTTTTTTTTATTTGTTGTTACTGCGTAGAGAGAGGTTAAGTAGACAGCCAGTCAAAACAAAAAGGTGTAGTAGATCCCCTAATTGTCTCTAAAGAATGGCTGGCGGAACATTTTAGAAATCGCTGCAGTGTTGGAGTGCGGCCAGTCACAGATTGAGTCTGTCATAAAAATAAAGGTGAGCAGATAAAATACTGGTGACGATTTAATCCTCAAGACGTCAAGCCTGTACAAGGAAGCCAAACATCAAGGCCACAAAGGTGCAAAGATGAGTCCTAATAACATTGGTAATGTGTGTGTGTGTGCACATCTGTTACATCAAGGTATTAATACTGCTATAAGCCCTGTTTAGCTAAAACGTTTTACAGCAGAAACAGAAACAGAGACCAGGTGTGCCTAAACCTTTGCTGAACATGACGTTGCGTGTGTTTGTAATTGTAATTGTAATTGTAAACCATTTTGCTGGGTTCACTAACAGGTGGAATCTTCAGTCTGTACAGAAACTGGGAAGCTGACCAGAGTGTGTGCAAACAGTTTTTAATGACTTACTCAAAAAAAAACCCTTTCCTTTAATCACTACTCATTCACTATCCACTATCCATAAGGCCAGTGCCTAAAATGCTGATGCATTTATTTTATTGCCCTATATTTTATTACACTTTTATACGAACATGACTTTTATCGACTCGCATGACTTACTCGAGTCACAAGTTTTGATGACTTCAGACTTGACTCGGACGTGAAAGCTATTGACTTGCAGCTTGATCTGGACTGGAATGCTGTTGACTCGAGACTTGACTTGAACTTTGCCTTTCTGTCTGCTAATGACTAATGACCTGGAGGCAACTCCACTTTGTTCCGCAGAGATCTTTGCACTTGCCTCGAGCATTACTTGGGGCGCAAATGCTTTGAAGGTTTTGGACTTGCCTCGATCATTAGCTGGGCGCAAATGCAGGGTTGGGAATGTATAATGTTTTGATATTTCCATTCACAGTGCGACCATCAAAACAAAATGCAAAATAAAATGACACAGTGTATGATTGTGAGGCCAGGACTAGAGAGGATAACAATGAACTAAAAAACTATTTCCTGTAACAAGTGGCACCCACAGCAGATGTGATAAACAGATTGTACATGATAGCCAGTTTCAGATTCCTCCTCCTCGGAAAAAGCGGGCTGGGTTTGGACATCAAATTCACGGGCTGAAAAGGGGGCCTACTCCCGCCCTGCGTGCACACACACACACACACACACATGCACACACGCACGCACGCACGCATGCATGCACGCACACACACACACACACACACACACGCATGCACACACGCACGCACGCACGCATGCACGCACACACACACACACACACGCATGCACGCACACACACACGCATGCATGCACGCACGCACGTACACACACACGAACACAAGCATGCACGCACGTACACACACACGCACACATACACAAACACACACACACACACGCACACGCACGCACACACACACACACATGCATGCACGCACACACACACACACATCATACTGCCTGTGATGCTACACTGAATTTCACGTTCAAGTCAGTCTGGCCAACCTGCATACTCTCGGCTGTTCCTTTGCCAAAAAATTGGCCACCACCAATGAAAAACAAAAGCTATGCATTCATCATCAGAATCAGTGGTCTGATTGGTTGTAGCTCTGTCCAATAGTACACGGGGGCATTTGAAAGATGTATATAGATTCAGCCTCTGAGAACTTTGTGTCTATGGGAGGTTTGCCAGCCCAAGCTCCATCTACGGGCTTGGTGCAACAGCTAGGCTACGTATGTAAATGTAGTTGTCCATAGAAGTTGTTTGTGGCCCTACCTACTGTAATGCTGCTTTATGGTGCTGCTGCAGTTTGGATAAACCATGATAAAGCCTACAGTACATTCTGGTAAGGGAATACACAGCAACTCCAATGTCAACTTTGTATATGATAATGTTTTGCCCATAAACATGCAAATGTAACCTCTTTGTTTACCTATACGTACCAAGCTATAAAAATTTAAAAAATACTAGAAACAGACACGTGTAAAAGTGCTAATTATCAATAATTATGTGACTAAAATGTCTCAAGTACATTATTTCTTTTTGTGTGACAGTGTGAGTTTTGATAAGAGTATCCAAATGTCTGCAAAATAAGTTGCAGTTGTACATAATTTTGTTGGCCATGGATATTAACTGAGAGAAGTACTAATGAATTTTGGTTAAAGTGGTGACTGAATGCAATTGTGTTAAAGCAATGCGAAAGAGAACACCATTTGGCTCCCACAGTCTACGGCTAGTGTTAAGAGTTTTGAAAATGTAGGCATGGTATTGAGACACGTGTGAAAATGATTGGTAAAAACTGTTAGACCTGGACTCTGACTCAACTTGGACTTGGACTCGACTTGGCTTACTTTGTTTTAACAGCAGCTACGTCTGCTTTCACTTTAAAAAAAGAGAAGTGGTGTGCTAGATGACACCGCTCATCTCTACTGGCTATCAACACATCTGGTCCGTGACTTTTTCACCAATCTCTGATCTTATCTCTAATCTTTTGACAGAATGTGTTTTTTTCCCTTGAGAACACATGTACGCAGGTACCTGGCTTGAAAACACTCCTTTACACCTCATCAGAGATGGTGTATTCACATTACATTTGCCTGTAACGTAGTTCAACGCGTCAGTGTTACAAGTTCATTATTCACACACAATCTAATATGGTTAGATGGCCAGTGTTTTATGATAATTCAGTATCATATTTTATTGTCTAGTTTTAGTAGTCTTTATTTATTTACAGCATTTATGCTTTTAACCTGCATGCATGCATTTATGACTTTTAACCTGTTTTAGACTTTTGATGAGACTTTTTAAAAAAAGATATAAGCCTTCCAGCAGTGCAATACTGATATATGACCCTGTGCAGTGCTCTTCAGATTTTCACCAACTTTAGCCAACTGTAGCTTGTTTTCGTGAAAGGGCATTAATGAAAGATTAGTAATTCGTTACCTGTTTTGCTCAAGGCTGTTGTTAAATAACACAAAGTAATGGAAAGAGTAATGTAAGGAGTCACCTTCCATAAGGACTAAAGAAGTTAAAATAATGCATTACACTTTTTAACACTAGTGAGTAATGTGTAATGGATTTACTTTTTTCTTAAGTGACGATCCAAAACACTGCACTTGACACATGCAGGGGACTCCACCTGGTACACCTGTACTCCGCCTGGTACACCTGCCCCAGCACCTGATCCTCCACATTCGCTGAGTGATTAGTGCGCATATTAGCCACGGGCTAAATTCCAACCCACACTGACAGCATTGTTTCAAGTCAGGAGACAGACAGACAATACAACCAGGATAGGAGGCTACTTTTCACACAGATGTCAGGTGGATAGAACATACTTGTGGTATTCATGACAGGTAGTGTTAGGTGGGTGTAACATACTTGTGGTATTCATGACATGTAGTGTGCTGTTTTTTTTTGTTTTTTTTTTTACTGTGTCGCCAAATGACACAACTACAGTCATTTCTGTTCAAACAACTACTTACAGTATGCACTCGCTTGTACTCTCCCATGAAAGACTACTTACAGTATGCACTCGCTTGTACTCTCCTATGAAAGACTACTTACAGTATGCACTCGCTTGTACTCTCCTATGAAAGACTACTTACAGTATGCACTCGCTTGTACTCTCCCATGAAAGACTACAGGCATGTGCCTCACGTCCTCCTAGGCAACAGCTGATTCATTAGGCTTTTTTGTAGAGACGTCAACTTCTCCTTGTGTAAACTTGCTCAAAGGTTGTTAGCACATCCTGCTCACCCCTATCATGCACCCTTATCTGCCACGCCTACTCTGGGGGATATCTCCACCCACATAGGCTTATGCACCAGCCAATTTCCTCCTGAGAGAGATTACCTCAGGAGAGAGCAGACCTGCAGAGTGTCTCCTTTCAGCACCCTCAGCTCACCAGCTCTCAAGCCAAGTCACAGGCAGCAGACTCCACACTACAAGATGCCCAGAGTTAAGGTCAGCTCATCTGGGGCAATGGTGTTGAGGAGTGTACTTTTGTTAGCCCTTCTGGGGTTTTCTTTTTTTGTGTGGAGCAGCTCAAAGAACACGTGTTTGAACGGTCTTCGGTCGGGAGAAACAGGTGGCCTGTTAACCAGTGACTCGGCTGAACTGCTGACATGCTCTGCCATCATTCGGGGAGACGTAGAGGGACTGGACGAGGACGTCTTCAGCGGGCTTCTTAAGAAGAGGACACGTAAAGGTTTGCCAGAGTCGTTTTATTTAAGCGCAACTAAGGACTGTGCTGCCTTCACGAAAGAAAGGAAATTTATAACGGCAACTCTGAGCAAGGAGGAGGGGGAGTTTCCTATCGCCTACTCCATGGTGATTCACGAGAAGATCGAGATGTTTGAGCGGCTCCTCCGGGCTCTCTACACACCACAGAATGTGTACTGTGTGCATGTGGACCAGAAGGCACCAGAGGACTTCGTAAAGGCAGTGAGAGCTATCGCTTCTTGTTTCCCAAATGTGTTTGTGGCAAGCAAACTGGAGAGAGTGGTCTACGCTTCTTGGTCACGGGTGCAAGCCGACCTAAACTGCATAAAAGATCTGCTTAATTCGACGGTGAAGTGGAGGTACCTTCTTAACACGTGTGGGACTGACTTTCCCATTAAAAGCAATGCAGAGATTGTGAAAGCACTGAAATTGCTCAACGGAAAAAACAGCCTAGAGTCTGAGGCAACTCCTGGACATAAAAAAAATCGCTGGGAGTACCACCACAACGTCACAACGTCCGACGTCATTCGGACCGGCGTCAAAAAGACGCCCCCGCCTATCGGCACCCCCATGTTCTCGGGGAACGCTTACTTTGTGCTGTCCAGAGAGTTTGTGGAGCATCTGCACAAAAACCCAGAGGCCAAAGCATTGCTGAAGTGGGAGGAGGACACTTACAGTCCAGATGAGCACCTCTGGGCCACGCTCCAAAGAATACCTAGCATGCCTGGCTCCAGCCCCCCCAACAACAAGTACGACATGACGGACATGAACGCCATCGCCCGCCTGGTGAAGTGGGTCTACCACGAGGGTGATATCAGGAAAGGGGCCTCCTATCCCCCCTGCACTGGGGCGTACAGGAGGGCGGTCTGTGTGTATGGCGCCGGGGACCTCAACTGGATGCTCGGCCAACACCATCTTCTCGCCAACAAGTTTGACCAGGAGGTCGATGAAATCGCACTGATGTGCCTGGAACACTACTTGCGCTATAAAACACTGACTGGACAGTCCCTTCAGTATGCTACACAAGCACTCATAATGAACAGGTAACCTGCTGTCCTACCAGAATCATTTATTTTCTTTATTTAAAAGTGTACAGTGTTTTACGTCCTGTGTCAGTCCTGCCGTTTATAATGACGATAACTCTGCCTGTGCATCATTAGTTTGTTTACATGTTGTTTGAACATGTGATAATGGTACCAGGCTATTCGCTTATTATTTAGACAGACTTTTCTACTGTTATGTATTTGCTTGGCTAAACAATGATCACTGTAACTGTTGTGCAGATGGACCACCACTTTATTGTTTATACCTGGATGTTGTTGAAAAGCTTTCATTTGATGTTTACATTTTTCTTTGGCACTTTCAGGTGGATTTTTTACATTACATTGTTAAATGTTGTTAACGCAACTATGTTTTACAAATATATATATATATGTGTCTTTAAATTAACTAATTTAAACTAAACTTAGGCAAAGATTTAAATGTTTGTAACATTTTGTAAATGCTCTGGCAGTATTGATGGAGCGACACCCATCTTAAAAACTTATATTTATATTTGTTCTTAAAGTACAAATGTGAAACATATCAGCTAGGAGGTGCAATGCTGCACTGTGGTGGCTCTGCAAAGGGCTGCAGGCCGTCAGGGTCCTGCTGTGTGTTAGTCTGAACACTGATCTAGCCACATGCTAACAGGATTTAGCAATGTGTCAAACGTCACACTGACTGGTGTGGTGTGCAGTACAGTGGTTGATGTGTTTGAAATGGGCTTAGGGCACCTAGCACAGCCTCTGACCCATATAGCTTGCAATGTGTGACTTTATTAAGTAGTCCAGCCAGGCTGTAGCTCCGATGGAACAGAGCCGCAGGTGAGGTCTAGCCTTTAACACCATCGTTATTAGAGTAATGCAGATATTTATTCTGCACCACACTGAGGGGACACTCATACCCTAAGATAAATGCAAGTCTCGCAAATTCAGGTGGAGAACAACAACTCTACCCAGTATGTCTATGCAAGTGACATTAAAACATCCTTGTATTCTTGTATCCTTGTACAATGACACGGACTAAGGCAGACTGAGCAATGTTGATGATGTGTGCCTTTCCCAGTAGGTCAAACTGGACACTGAACACTGATGTGAGACAAACAAGCAGTTGTTCAGTTTTCATGGAGTCAAATTTGTGTTTTATGCAAATAGTTTTTTTTTTTTTTAATCCAAAACACTCCAACACTGCAACATTAGAATAGCCACAAACATGGCATTTAAATTAGTCCATTTGCCAAAAAAAAATGTTCAGGTTACACTTGAAATGTGCTGTAGTCTATATTTGACTTACTGTAAAACTGTCCTTCAGCATTTCACTAATAAAGGTGTGTTCTGTGGTGACAAGTGCACTTTGTCAGCCACACGCATTACAGGTTTCACCTGTTTCACCAGATTTTGGTCCTTTTCTTTCTTATGTGGATGCTGTTAATGTGTGACAGATGTTGGCAAATGCAAGCTAGGGTGCAATTAAGAAATCTCGTAAAACTGTTCGTTTGTTGGTCATTATGTTCTAACTTATAACTTATTGTCAGTCATCAAACTGTGTTGCCTGTGTTGAATTGTGTGATGAACCCAGTTGTCTTCTATATGTGTTGTCTTCTATAGCCTTTACATAATTGCAGTCAACATTTATCCTAAATACCAGCTATGACATGAGCTATGAGTGTGTGTGTGTGTGTGTGTGTGTGTGTGTGTGTGTGTGTGTGCGTGTGTGTGTGTGTGTGTGTGTGTGTGAAGGGACTGAAGGGATCAATGGCAAAATGGGTATTTGGAACACTGCTGCCTCCTACTGGAGCTGAAGCCTCATTTAATCCACACTAGTACATTCCATTTACAGTTGAAGCTCGATTTCCATGTAGCTGTGCGTGTTCAAAAGCAGAAGTAACCCCCCGAGTCTCGGACATTCACCCTACAAAGTCGGAGCAGTACAGAGGACACCGAGTTCCAAGATGGCTGTGCAGTTTAAGCACATTGAGTGAATGATCATTTTCATTTATATGTTGTCATCAGCCTTCAACAAAATGTTACGAGTCTTCTTCTAAATCGTGACTCTTAGCCCAATCTTTTTTCATTGAAGAACATCACTGATCCAAATTGTCATTTCACGAATAAATGGTTTACTCTAACACATAAAATCACTAGGTGGATAAGACATTACAGAGCTCTATCATTCCCTAACGATAACAGTGTCTCAGCCGGGCACGAAGTCGGACTGCCTGTCTTCCCCTGACCCAGCTTTATAGTTCAACACATTTCAAAAATCAGACTGCTATTTCTCACATCCTCCTTTCATCCGTCTGGTGAGCCAGGTCACATCAATGTAGTTCCTCTCTTTCCACTACATCTGTAAGAAGTTATCTGCAAAACACATTCCTTTTCCATTTTCATTGTAAAATCTGTAGCACAATTTGTTGTGGGTGTGCTGACTGTCATACCAACAAACCTGGCTCTTTGGCGTTGTGGTCAAAGCACATGATTGGTACCCTGGGGACCTGGGTTCGACTTCTCCTCCCCTTTGCTACAACGACTGAACCCTAAGGTACCCTACACACTGCCATTGGCCTAGTTATAGTCATGAGGAAGATTGAAAGTAAGAAACCAGACACACACACCTTAGTGTGGTGGTAACAGGCACGCGCTGGCTGTACCTGAGCAATAGACCAGTCGGGTATCCAGAAAGCTAGTTCAGTCACATACCTGGCCATGTCACCTGGCTAGTCACTAAACCCCCCAGGTAAAAACCAGTAATTGTGCAAAAATAATACCTGAAACCACTTTAAATACCACTTTAAAACAGGAAGGAATGAGGAGGAACAATACCTGATACGCAACACAAGACGTCTGGCCTTTTGTGCTGTAGTGACACGCTGTATGTTTGTCTTTTCCGAATCACACTGGCAATCATTTCAGACAAGTTCTTAGATGACAAATTGTTTTTACACAAACATTTTATAAACGAGGACCCAGGACTCCCAGGTGAACAATACATTTATACTCAAGTACAATTTTCGAGTATCTGTACTTTACCTAAGCATTAAAACTTTTGGCAACTTGTGATTTTCACTTTAAAACATTTTCAAGGCAAATATTATACTTTTTACTCCCCTACATTTGAAATGTGAGCATGAAGTAAGCGTTACATTGAGGACAGGTGACAAAGGTTTTAGGTGTGTGAAAAGGACGATCAATACATTTATTACACTGGGATAAGTTACACCTAAACATGGCTTTTAAGTGATTTTTCAATAATGTGACAAATCATATTTGTAATAATGTAAAGTGTCTTGATGTTCAGTCGTTTAATTTGTACTTGATCATAATCATGATGGAAATGACAGCTAATTACCATTTTTGATCAGTTCATTACTATGGTATATATGAAACAAAACAATCGCTTGATGTTCACCACATCTCTGTGGATCTTTGCAGCTAAACAATAAATAAATCATTTTAATTGAGTAATTCTATTTTGTATTCAGGTAATTTAGATTTGTCAATACAGAAAGAATAACAAAAGTGTGTTGTTCCATTTCAATGAATGACTAGGAATTATGCTCTCCAAAAAATCATTTTCATACTATAGAGCTTCCTCTAGTACCCATGTTTTGTATTTGACACCATCATATTCAATTCGGGCAATTACATGTGGATTTCTTTACAAGCCAAAGGATAGAAACTAGCAATTATCATTTTGAAAAAGTCTGGCTGTCACACCAAGCCCATAGACGGAGCTTAGTCTGGCAAACCTCACAAAGACAGGAAGTTCTCAGAGGCGGGATCAACAGGGGTCTCTCAGATGCCTCTGTGTACTACTGGACAGAGCTACAACCAAACAATCTCAATCAATATGATTATTTGGCTACATTGCACAAAAGGACGAAGTTCTGTAGCCTATTCCAAGGAGTGATATCTTTTGAATTTTTAAATGTGGTGGCGACAGAATTAGTCATACGTGATTAGCCAGCTACTGACTGTTGCTATTTATTCTTCAATATTGGCGGTAACCGCACAAGAGGTAAAGAAAATACATTTCAGCGTTCTCCTGATCATGTAACACCCTTCCTTGCCCCTAACTACTCGTAGGCCATTATTATGCTTATTTAACCCATGGTACAAATGGTATGCACAGTGCATACACACACCTGCATGCACCACGGGGTTAACTGTAGGTTTTTGCCAGAGCATTGCTGGCAGTGTTGGCCATTCCAAATGTCAGAATTCTAGAATTGTGATCAGTGAGGCAATAGATTGGGAGCTGTGGCCTAGTGGTTAGAGAGTTGGTCTTGGGATTGAAGGGTTGCAGGTTCAAATCCTGTTTAAGTGGGGGGGTAAAACATAGACGCCGCATTGAGCTGGTGGCCTGTTGCTGGGATACGTCAGCGTGTCCGCCATATTGCATGTGGCAAATCTACCCCGTAAACCAGTAGAACTTCATAAAGCACCTTTCTACAAAGATATTTAACTTGATGTCTTTTTTTTCACCCATTTAGACACACACGTATATATTTGGGAAACAAACAGGCATGAAAACAACATAAATAACTTTTAATGTGATTGTTATTAATAGTGTGCGAAATACCCGTCAATATTCATGTTATCTCGTTTGGACGGTAAACCTGTTGGTACAGTTTAACGCAGCATATGAATGAGGCATCTTTATTCTAGGCTACTGTCTAGATGCTATACTAGAGACGGTTGAAGAATCTCCACTTTGCTACATCCAATATGGCAGCGCGGATGACGTTTGGTTCTAGGCGGAAGGCGGCATCTATGTTTATATGTCTATGGAGTAAACACCTAGTGTTCTCCTGCACCCTCATCCATGGCTGAAGTGCCCTTGAGCAAAGCAATTAGGCAATTAGGGACTGCAGGGACTGTAACTGAAACCCTGTACCTAAGTAACTGTAAGTTGCTCTGGATAAGCGTCAGCTAAGTGTAATGGATTAGGTGGAGGCTATAAATATAATGTTACAGTATCTGGCTTGTGCCATTCCGCAGATTAGTTGATAGGACAAAAAAAAGCTTTTTTCCTTATTGGATTACTGATCAAATTTTGTCCGGCACCTGTCCTGGGAGAATAATTACAATTCAATCACACAAACAAAAAAAACACACAGCACCCAGTGTCATTGTGATCCCATGGCACAGCACACAGTGTCACAACGAAATCAACTTTGCATTTAACCCATCACAATAGTGAGCTGGGGGCAGCCATGACAACAGTGTCCTGGAAGCAGTGTGTGGGGACAGCACCATGCTCAGGGTACCTCAGTGTGTGTGTGTATGTATGTGTCTGTGTGTTGGGATGGTACCATGCTCAGGGTACCTCAGTGTGTGTGTCTGTGTCTGGGGATGGTACCATGTTCAGGGTACCTCAGTGTGTTTGTATGTGTGTGTGTGTGTCTGGGGATGGTACCATGTTCAGGGTACCTCAGTGTGTGTGTGTATGTGTGTCTGTGTGTTGGGATGGTACCATGCTCAGGGTACCTCAGTGTGTGTATGTGTGTGTGTGTTGGGATGGTACCATGCTGAATGTTCTCTTCAAAAGCATGTGCAACATGAGCTGTGTTGAGAAATATTTTCCTCAAGAGGAGAAAAGACAGACTTGACCCCTATAAAAAACATGCCAACACTGCCTACTTTTGTCTGCCACCTCGCGCCAGTATCATGGTGATATCTGATAATGGGCATACAGTGACCATCGGGCCAGCGGTGTGTGCGTGTGTGTGTGTATGTGTGTATGCGCCTATGTGGGTGTGTGTGTTTGTGTGTGTGTGCGCGCCTGCGTGTGTGTATGTGTGCGTGTGTGTGTATGTGTGTGCACGCCTGCGTGTGTATGTGTGCGTGTGTGTGTGCGTGCGTGTGTGTGTGTGTGTGTGTTATATGGGGCAAGCTGGATGCCACTGATTTGAAAAAGAATGCTCTGAATGATCGGAAGGATGGGCAGGAGGAAACTAGCAGTCTTTGTGATGCGTTGTTCCTCTGGAGTATTCTCAAAAAGTGAAGTCTCTAAAATGTTCTGCTGTACCACACACATACACACACAGGAGACTACACAATTTCCCACCAAAAAATCTTCCTGTTACGGAAGACCCAAATGTGGGACAAAAGATTCCACTCCGGTTTCTTTTTTTATCCCAGTGTAGGCAAAGGTGGTGAAATCGTGCATTAGTCTCAAAGCAGAGTGCAGGAAAAGAAGAAGTGCACATTCCATCCCACAGTCTCTGCCTCCTTTTGTCAGCTTAGCACCTGTCTGTACCTGACAGGGCCTTTGAGAAAATATAGTGTTACTTGTATCCTACTTACATTGGGTGATGTAGAGGAGATGATCTCTAGGCCTGCATGTCTGCATGAACTTACTTGTTTTTGCATCTGCAGAGTTCTGGTTATCGTCGACATGGCCATGTTCTAAAACAAAAGGGTCATTATGTAGTAACAAACGTTATATCCTACAAATAGGTAGCCTATATATTGTAGTCGACTGCTTGGTAATCTACCTTTGAGTTCAAAGTTGGCATTCCAGGGTTATGGTTGAGTGTGCATACTCTAAAGTTTAATGCAATGTAAACCCTAACCCTAACTCTAACCCTAGCCACCGCAACGTTGTAATATAAGCTACAACACTAGCTTGCTACTTGAAACGGTAGGCTAGCCTACCCTTACCATCTGTGTCATTACATATGATTTGAGTGAGAGAAAAAAAGACACATAGCTGCACATGCAATTCTCTATTTTGGGGGAAAAATTGCTCACCTTCTTATTTTTATAACCAGTTCTTGGCTGGGCAGGGCGTGAATTTTCAACTTTGGGTGAATTAAATTCCCAACTGCACATAGCCTACTGGACATACACGTTTTGAGGGAGTTCTGTTTCCACGTTGGTATGAAAAATGCTCACTCATAGTTGTTTCAGAGGTACGCTATAACATTGCAGTTAAACAGTTTTTTGTTGTTGTTGTTGCGGATAGCTTTTCGATTAAGAACAATATCACGAAAACAATTGTAATTGTATTTGTTTCATTGGCGTAAATGATCAGCAAGGATCATGTCAGTGTAGGCTAACACGTCATCATAACAGCATAGGGGAAAGCGAAAGAGGGACATTACACCATCATTCTGAATTTCAAGAGCAGACCGGTTTTTAAAAATGAAGGGTGTACAAGAAATGACACCACTAACCACTTCCCTCTGATGAGCCCCAGTCAAGTCCATAGAGAGTAGAAAATGTCAAGTCTCTGGCCTAACTTTCTGTCATCAGACGTGCCACCTGCGCTGCACTGAGCGGGAAGGGAGGGAGCTCAGGAGGAAATTAAAAAATGAAGTTTGCTACATTAGCGCCCCCTAGAGCCAAACAGGTCTAAAGCAGGTACGGACAAGAAACAATCATCACCTGAAAGCAGGGTCTACTCTACGATGTGACTTTTTCCTCAATGTAAAAACGTGCAGAACCAAATAAGTATCATTCTGATATTAGTTTTCTTATTACATTTCCTTAGTGTATCAAATAATGTAATGTTGCATAGCAGGGAAAAATCATCTTTGGGGGTCTTTTAGACCATTTCACCTCATAAATCCTATTTATAAAAGAATGGAAAGGGTGTTTATTGCCCTACCATAGGACCATAGGAGAGTGATCAGGGGTTGGGAAGAGACACTAATGCCGTATATATATATATATATATAATCACTGTGAGGTGGATACCTTATATGTCCAAAATATTTTTTTTTTCAGTAAGTTCAGCAAAACATGTATTTTCTGAACAATTAAACACTGTATAACTGTGTATAAGATGTAACGTTGGTATTATATCTTCACACATGGCCATGTGCTTGCATGTCAAATATTCCTAAAAGTCACAAACTGACATGAAGACTGACCTATCGCACTGTTTTATAGAAAAAAAATATAAATTACCAAAAATGGACTTAAGAGCTTGGTTCCTGTCAGCAGTTATATGATAATTTTATAAAGAGATATGAAACCATCTGAATGAGATACACAAGAACTTTACTGAGCCTACTCCAGGGCTTCAGAGAGCCATGGGTGAACTCAGCACCACTCACTTCCCTAACAAAAAAGGTCTTAAAGGAATCTTATAATATCTCTATGGTATGTAAAATAGTTTTTATAGTACCTCTATGGTGTTCTATAGTACTGCTACCATAACTGTATAATACTTCTAGAATGTTTTCCTCCCTATAGTGTTCCTGTAGTACAATCATACATTGCTATAGTAGAATGTCCCCAAAACACTACGAGATTCTATAGTACCTGTAGTATTCCTATTATATTTCAATAATAGAATGTTCTAAAATACTATAAGATTCTATAGTATCTGTAGTATTCCTTATATTTCTAAAATAAAATGGTCTAAAATACTACAAATTATTCAGACTCATACTCCAAATAACTCACACACACCAGTTGTTTATCAGTTTTTTTTTTTTTTAAAGGTCATACTTGACTTGACAGACACCGTTCCTTATGCAGTACAACTGTATCCTCCTCTTCATCTGTCAAATTACAGCAAAACACATAGATTTACATAACGCATACATGTGGCAGGTTACATTTGGCAACCAGATTGGGCAACGCTTCTGAAACTGAGCTGTGCTTTAGTCAGGCCACAAGCTCCATATGGTGAATCACATGCTGTGTACTTTAACTAACGTTTGAACTGTGTCATGTGTGTGTGTGTGCGAGTGTGTGTGTGTGTTTGTTTGTTTTGTTGGGGTAGGGGGTGTCACACACTATAACAAATAAATGTCTCGCACTCGTTTGTGCTCTCGTGAGCTGCAACAAGTGCCAGAAACATCCTCAACTTAGTGGTGAGTCATCTAAAAATATTGTTCAGATCAATATCCATAAAAATATATTAAATCTCTCCTTTTTTCATCACTTTTTGAAATATAAATATAGATTTTAACTGTAACGAGGAACATGCATCATCTATCTGGAAACGGAGTGCCTTAAATATACATCAGTAACTATGAAAACAGCAACAGAAATATCTACGTTTGGCTACATGTGTAAAAAGGTTATAAAAATTCCTTGCTAGCAACAGACTTGAGATTTCAAAATATTGACTGGATGTTTTGGCATTACTACACGCAGTTCAGAAACGGTTTAGAAACATAAATGTCCATAAATGTAACAGGCCGCTGTGTCAGAAGGCACCTCTCCAAAGTGAACTACTTCACAAGATCGATCGCGCCATTCACTCTCTCCTCGAGAGTCTTCTGGAAAAACAAAAAAACAAACAAAAACAACAACAAAAAAAGTAAAACAAATAAAAGGCAAAACTAAAATGAGAAAAAAGCCCGAATGCCACTGGCTGTAGCTTTGCACATTCTTCCGTCTGTTTTTCGTTCTTTTCTTTCTTTCTCGTTGTTCTGTGTGATGACCTCCATGCGCACACACACACACACACTCACACGCACACACACACACGCACGCACGCACGCACGCACCCACAGACACACGCCCACACAGACACACACCCACAGACACAGAGACACACACACAGACACACACACACACACACACAGCTCGGTCTCACTCCGGCACTGCTGCGGCGGCCATCTCCACCTTCCCGTGCATCTCCTGGTCAATCCTGCACCGGGAGGAAACGCTCGTTAGCTATTAGACAAAAACACTCGTTAACCAGCACATGGCCACACTAATTATCAGATTAAAACACTCATCAGCCATCACGTTAAAAGACTAGTAATGATTGGATCAAAAAAACATTTGTTAAATATCAGCAGAGAGCACTCCCTAACTGCTAGACGGTGGACACTGAAAACCCAAAGTGCTTCAGTCTCCATCTTGAGTAAGCCAAAATGTTAAGCGATGATGACGTTGGCATGGTCTTAGCTGGTTTTTAGATTTTCCTGTATCTATTCAGCGTGTAGTGAGCGAGTGTGCTTTGGTCATGATCACAGACCAGACTTGAAAGCATGGTATTCTGTCCACAGACAGCGGGGGCGGTCGAGAGAGTCTTCATTCGCCTGGTAATGACTCATTTAAGCATCTACCGAATTAAATAAATCAATAATGGACTGAATACATTCAGACAGAGGAGGGAGGGACAGGGAGAGAGAGAGAAATAGATATATATATATATAGAGAGAGAGAGAGACATCAAACAGTTCATGCATAGTTTCTCTGGAACGTTCACTGCTCTATGCTTTGAAAAGACCAGCCTCAGCCTAGGCACAGAATAGAACAAGACATAAATCTCAATCTCAATGAAAAGCTTAATCACACACAAGCACGTACACGGAGAAGCTTTAACACACACATTAATATCACAACATTTACAATCTGTGACAACAAAAAATGCCATCCAGCCACCCTGTGCACTACTTCACATGCTTAATACATAAATATGCTCGTTTATCCATGTTATGAGGAGTTAGGAGAGGTGCACAAGACGGCTGAACCTGGTGCGTGGTTGTGCCAGTGTGTGCAGTGCAGTGCAGTGCAGTGCAGTGCATTGCAGTGGAAGGGAGTGCAACAGTGACACATGCAGGGGAAAGTGGGGAAGTGCAGTGTGAGCGACAGCAGTTGGCCAGGCGTGCGGTTAACAACAAGCCCTAAGTGGCAGCCAGGCAGAAGTCTTGGGGGCACTTGTAGCCAATCACAACCAACCAAACGCAATTCAGGAAATGTGTGCAGGAGTAGGACCAGATTGTCACTTAATTACATATATCATGAGGGGTTGCAAAGGTGAAGAACAGGAGTATATTGTTTTTGATTTAACTGCAACAACAAAAGGAATGTAAAACACAACATATTGCATCTTGCATCTGTGCTGTTTCAACACTAGGGGTCGCTGTTGTGTTGTGTGACCAGAGGACAGGAAGGGTTGGGTTGGGGGAGTGGGGCTGGGGACTGGGTGAATGGGGCTTGTTTAGGAGTTAAAGGTGGGGGATTACCCCAGTGAGTGAGTGAAGGACTGGACTGTTTCTGTGTGATCTGCTGTGACCGGCTACTTGTTCTCCAGAGGACCCTCACATTGGTTAGCTCTGGGACCGACGCCTTCGCTTGAAGGCCCCCAGCAACAACTCCCAGGCTCGTTGCTCATGTTTGACCCTGAGACTGAGGTCGGGCTTTGCTGCTGTCCCACACGTCATGTTATCCACACAATCCTCCACCAGGCTTGTACGACTACTTATTTAGTAAATAATTGACATTAATGTATGCACTTTATTTCAATTTTTTAATTCTGTTTTTGTTTGCATTTGTAAAAGCACCTCCAATTACCCAGGTAAATGAGCTCTGTATATGAATAAACTAGCCTTCATTAAGTCTAGTCCATGGCTGAACCTCACCTGGCCTTGCACTGTGTCTAGACCTAAAGGTGTGTTGTTTGACTCTAATGGTTATTGGTCAAAAAGCTGTTTTTGTCAATGACATGTGCAAGCCTTGAGTGGAGGTTTTATTGCACACATCTGTCAATGAGGGAAGAGCCAATTCTGACTGTGTGTGCAATGGACAAATGACAGCAGCATGCGGCCTCACACCATACCAGTGTTCATTATGAAGAAGGCGGAAACAAGTCACCCGTTCGGAACAAATGGTTATTATCCACCAGGGTGCAAATTAGTTTTCCTTTTGCGGAAAAAGAAAGATGATCACTGTCCACAAAGCCAACCAATGACTGAGGTGTTAGTTTCCGTGCGATGCAGAAAAAATAGACCTATGTGGGGGGGGGGTTGGGGGACCAAGATCGAGTCCCAGCGGGAGCAGACAAGTACCTTTTAGGTCTTTTCCTATTTTTTTCTTCATCAAACCTTAGAGGAAGGGCAGGAAGAGGAGGTTAGCGAAGAGAGGTCGACCGCTTGACGGGTCATCAGCCATCAGCATCACATCCACATACAGTACAAGCACACCGTCAAACAGGGCTTTGACTGGCTCAACCAGAAAGAGGCTTGGGCTAAAGGCTCTGAGGTGCCATTGAGCAGATAACAGGATTAAGAGGAAAGGATTCCCATTTAGGGTCTAATTTAACAGGTGTATGGAAGGTCCCTACATTAAACAGGTGTATGGAAGGTCCCTACATTAAACAGGTGTATGGAAGGTCCCTAAATTAAACAGGTGTATGGAAGGTCCCTAAATTAAACATCACAAGTAAGTGCACGTGTAGTGTAGTGTGTCTGATGGTTAACATTCACGCTTGCCTGTGACTGGGTTATCCTGAGACACTGTGGAATATCGTATAGGACTGGAGTGTGACAAAGAAGGGGGGGGGGTTGTGAAGGGGGTGGAGCTTACTGTTTGATGCACTCTGGTATCGACACGTATTCCATGGGAACCAGCTCGGCCAGGTCAGTAAGGCTGTACACATACTTGATTTTTTGGCTAAACTTTGAGCTGTGAAAGAAAGCCAGAAAGAAAAACAACAACAGTTTGTGATGTACATTTTCATTTTCATTTTCGACAAACAAAACCAAATGCTGCTAACTTTAATGCTGCGAAGCTTTAAAAAATGTAGAGAATTGAAATGTTTTGTACACAAAAATGTAATGATTTGAATTGATCATAAATTGTTAATGGAGAACAGTCAAAATGGCTGACCTTATGAAGGGTTTGGTGAGAGCGAGGAGTGTGCGGATGAACCAAGAAGGATGGACGATTATCAAAGATTTCAAGTTCTTCCGTAACCTTTCATAAAAAGATAAAAACGATAGTTAGCTCTGCATTCCAGTGCTCATTTTACTGAGGAGAAATTAATTCAAGACCATTAATTAATTAATACCAACCAAGAAATTAAACATAATTAATAACAACCTTCTGTAGAGTTTCATTAATACTGCATGTGATAACATGAAAATCTGTCTGGTAACCATTTAGCCAGTGACCGTTAAAAGGCACTGGTGAAAAGACGCATCAATTTAAAGACATTTAGAGTACAAAACTCTAGTAGTAAAAGGTTGGAGAAGTTTAAGATTAACAACCAATCATATTCCACCATTCCATTCTGTGCTTCTGAAACTCTGCACTGATTGGCTGGTGCCGTGTTACTGCTTCATCTGTACCAGTTAACTGGCATTCACAGGGCCAGAGAACTGTTTCAACTACATGGTTTGTGACAGACTTAACTAAGACCAAACAGTAAACCTACAAGGACACAAGGATACAAGGATGGTTTATTGTCACATGCATAGACATACTGGGTAGAGTAGGACATGCAGTGAAATTGGTGAAAACCTTGTAATAGAATTGGTAAGTTAACTAAGAATAAACCTTGTAATAGAAGAGCCTAGTGGCTTTGATCTTATGGCGAAACAAAGCTATTAGGCTATTATAATAAGGATATTAGGTGCTGTATGCCCTTTGAGTTAATCTTTTTTTCCACCAAAGCTTGTAGTTGAAACGGTGCCAAGGGCTGCGCAATGTGTACAAACACCAGAGGCGTTCTGGGCCCCCACACAGGACAGCCGGCTGAAGGACTGTGCGCAGCAATTAGCCGAATTTGCCAAAACTGACCCTTCCTTATTTAATTACTTCCTCTCAAAGGAGCCCTAACTGGCTAACAGCATTTCATTTGATTGAGCGAACTGAATAACACGGCTGTGCAGCAGATTCACTAAACAAACCTCGTCCTTCAGCCACGGTCCTGTGAACCACTTCCCCTTAATCCATATCTGCCTCCCTACAGCTGACCACGGACCCCGACCTCATCAGGTGGAGGACCACAAACACTGCACTATGACACTACACTACTACCAAGGATACAACCATGTTACTGCTTAATCTGCACCCTTTATTTGACATTCACAGGGCCAGAGAGCTGTTTCAACTACATGGTTTGTGACAGACCTGGGTAACGTAACTAAGAACATACAGTAAACCTACAAGGACAAAAGAATACAAGGATGGTTTATTGTCACATGCATAAACATACTGGGTAGAGTAGGACATGCAGTGAAATTGGCACTACTGATCTACAAACACTTCTCTTTCGATTGATTAGTTCTGACAGCTGCACAACATGACCTCTATCCACCTTACCAAACCTGTCACAATTACTTTCTGCTGAATCACTGGTAGACATCTGCCTAATTAAACCTGTCACACTGACTTTCTGTTGACCCAGTGACAAATCAAACCTGTCATGAGGAGTTCCAGTCAATCCACTGGTAGTAATTTCTCAGATCAAAAGTGTCACATTTACGTTCTGCCAGTCCAATAGTAGTGATTTCTCAAAACAAACCTGTCACAATGACTTTTCTGTTGATCCATTTGTAGACATTTATGAACTCAAACTTGTCCCAATATCTTTTTTTTACCAATCGACTGGTAGTAATTTCCCAAATAAAACCCGTCATAATCAGATGCGTCAATCCCAGGTTCAGAAAGTAAAAACCCTGCCACATTTTCCTTCTGGCACAGGTGACTTCACTGAGTAGCTAATCAACCTGTCTTGAGTGCTCATTACGATCAGCTGGTTCAGAGCTGGTTGGATCAAATTTGTGGCAGGATTTTTACTTTTCTCTGAACCCAGGATGGACATCTCTGGTCACAGTGCCTTTCCGGTTGATCCAGTGGTAGAAATGCTCTCAGCTCGGGGGCTGCTGTGGCGTGGTGTGTAGAGCACTTGTGTGAATGGGCAAGTGCCTATGGGGACTTAGGTCTGAATCCGGCCTGGGTCATTTTCCAACCCTACCCCATCTCTCTCTCCCACTCACTTCCTGTCCTGCTCTTCACTGTCCTATCCCAATAAAGGCAAAAAAGCCCAAAAATATATACTTTAAAAAAAGTTGATCATCTACCATGGAAACACTAATCCAGGTGACACCTCTGGTCACAATGCCTTTCCAGTCGATCCTGTGGCAGAAATGGAGAGCCATGGGGACCAGGTTCGAATCCGGCCTAGGTCATTTCCCAACCCTACCCCATCGACTCTGACTCATTTCCTGTCACAATCTTCACTGTCCCATCACAATAAAGGCAAAAAAGCCCAAAAAATATACTTTAAAAAATAAAAAATAAATCTTCTGCGCTGAAGCGTGTGGCACTGACCTCCTGTCGATCTGCTGGTAGCACTTCCTGAGCCAGCCCACGCTGGGCATCTTGCGGCGAGACGTGGCGCCGTTCAAGTAAACGATCATGTAGTTCTCCGCCACCAGCAGCTCCAGAGTGCCGATCACGTACCTGTGGGCAAGACACACACACACACACACACACACACACACACACGTCGATAAACAGGGGCAACAAACAGTCAGTGCACTTTAAAACAGTCAAAGTCAATCAAGGTCAAGCAGCCTGTTCTTGTGTCTGTATTTAAGTTGGGAGGAATTGCTTAAGTTACTAAATTCCTTTGCACACACCGATAAATAGGGGCGAAAAACAGTCAGTGCACTTTAAAACACTGCAGGGGTGACGAACAGTCAATGCAATTTAAAACCGTCAAAGTCAATCAAGGTCAAGCAGCCTGTGCTTGTGTCTGTATTTAAGTTGGGAGGAATTGGTTAAGTTACTACATTCCATTGCACGCAGCAGCAGACACTTGTATATCCACAAAGCAACTTATAATAGAGTACAGTACTACATTAGTTTTTAGCACAGCAAGACTCATAGAAGCCATTTTATAGTACGTAAATAGATTCTGTCAAAATGTTGAATGATAGACTATCCACAAGATATTTTCCAAAAAGCACAGTGGAACAAACGAAATCTTTTACTAAAATATAATGGTAACTTGTCAGATAGATGCATTGTTTTGGTGCTTTTAAGTGAAAAGATGTTGAGTCAGAGTTGAAGGTTGTTGGTCTTACTTGAAGAGATTGTCCATGATGTATCTGTAGTTTGGCTGATTGCTTTGGTGTGGGGTGGTGTAGTGTAGTGTAGTGTGGTGTGGTGTGGTGTGGTGAGTCAGAGTTGAAGGTTGTTGGTCTTACTTGAAGAGGTTGTCCATGATGTATCTGTAGTTTGGCTGATTGCTCTCTGGCATGAAGCACACGGCAAACACAATGATGGCATTCAGCCCGTCACCATAGTAACCTGAGATGGAAGGGACAAGTGGACAAACAGAACGCATTCAGCTGCATTACTACTCTTGACATTCCTCTCACTGATTCACAAACAGCTGACTGTCGGACAGCAAAGTCAGGGCTGTGTGTGTGTGTGTGTGTGTGTGTGTGTGTGTGTGTGTGTGTGTGTGGGTGTGTGTGTGCGTGTGTGTGTGTGTATGTGGACAGACACACCCTGGTCGGACCACAATGCATTGCCTCTCCACATGAGCAGATAACAGAGAACAGCTGCAGTTTTAAGGCAGACGCTGAATCAGTGAGAACAGATGGCCCCAGGCTACGGGATAATACGGCCAGCCCTAAACAGCTACTCAAATTAACCATCAGGCTGAGCTCTGGAGCTGCTGGCAGGCTGTGCAGAGGGTATCATAGAGATTAGGAGGAGGAAGAAGAGGAGAGTGACACAGCACTGGACCACTCACACTTTAACCTTGGTTTCACCTTCATCTTCATCTCCCATCCAGACAATAACCACAGTTTCACCTTCACCTTATTAACCTCACATCCAGACATCAGCATAGCACACACTAAGCTGGGCGTGGCTGGAGGACAGACAGTCACACTGGCTTACTAATAATAACTGGATATTAACAGTTTTACGATTACATCTGACTGAGTGTTGCTCCATAACAAACACATATATATAATGTGATTACTACCATGTAATATGAACATGTGACAATCAACAGGCTCACTACTCCTACAATAAAGTCGTTTGTTCAGGTACGAGTCAAAAACCAAATCAAGTGTAAAACTTTTTAGGTATACTCTGTGTGTGTTAGTGTGTATGTGTGTGTGTGTGTGTGTGTTGACGCTGAATCTCTTTGTGGACATAATGCAATAAAACAGTATACCTAAAAAGAGAAAGAGTGTGCTTTTTTTTTTTTTTTTTTTTTAAGTTCAACACGTAATATGAACCTGTACCTCTGTCCATGTTATATAAGAATATGTAATATGAGTGGTAACAAGGAGAACGTACTCCGTCCGCGCTTTTGGTTGACAATCCCGGTGCAACCAGGACAGGACACAGCATACATAAAAGGGAGAGATTTGGTGCAGCACAGAAGTCTTCTTTTTTACTTTTATTATTTTATATTATTTCATATCTCTCCCTTTTATGTAATATGAGTGTTATGGTTATAGCAGAGGCTCAGTGAGACTGCTGCAGAACTACACCCCGGGGCAGCGGTGGCCTGGTGGTTCAGGTAATGGACCTGTGACGGAGGACAGCAGGTTGGATTGGACCACCTGCCAGAAGAGCCATTGAGGTACGTTGAGCATATGGTCCCGTCCCCATACACTGCTCCCCGGGTGCCAGTGCCATGGCTGCCCCTTTGTTACGTGTGTGAGGGGCTTTATACAGATTTGCAATTTTGTTGAGTGCACTGTGTGCTGTGGTGACAAATGAGGAGTTTACGGGAAAAAGAGGCATGGTCACAAAATGCGGACACTGAGAAAATGCGATTTATAACTTAGATTTTTCATTAGATTTTATAAGTAAATTCTATTTTTAAATGCTTCTTACTCAACCTATGTTCATTTATTCACAGGACCACTCTTTGAAAACGCTGGGTTTTAAAGGCAACTACCAGTTAACTTCAAAAAGGTGATTTTGTGACTATGCCTGTTTTTTTCACGTGGACTCCATATGGGAATCACACTCTTGGTTCCAGCCATGGGAACATTTTTAGAGGGGGTCAGGGTCAGGGCCTGTGGCGTGGTGTGGTGTGGTGTGGTGTGGTGTGGAGTGGAGTGGAGTGGAGTGGAGTGGAGTGGAGTGGAGTGGTGTGGTGTGGTGTGCTGTGGTGTGCTGTGGTGTGCTGTGGAGTGGAGTGGTGTAGTGTAGTGTAGTGTAGTGTGGTGTGGCGTGGAGTCGTGTGGCGTGGTGTGTGTGTGTGTGGCGTGGCGTGGCGTGTGTGTGGCATGGTGTGTGTGTGGTGTAGTGTAGTGTAGTGTAGTGTGGTGTAGTGTAGTGTGGTTCAGTACGGTGCAGTGTAGTGTGGTGTGGTGTAGTGTGATGTGGTTTAGTGCGGTGCGGTGTGTGAGGTGTGGTGTGGTGTGGTGTGGCGTGGTGTAGTGTAGCGTGGTGTGGCGTGGCGTGGCGTGGCGTGGCGTGGCGTGGAGTGGTGTGGTGTAGTGTGGCGTCGTGTGGCGTGGTGTGTGTGTGTGTGTGTGTGTGTGTGTGTGGTGTGGCGTGGCGTGTGTGTGGCATGGTGTGTGTGTGGTGTGGTGTGGCGTGGCGTGTGTGTGCCGTGGCGTACGTACCCCCGTGGCTGATGACCCTCTTGTAGGGCTCGATGGCCTTCATGTCCACGCGGTGTGGTGTGTGTGGTGTGTGTGTGTGTGTGCCGTGTGTGTGGCGTGGCGTACCCCTGTGACTGATGACCCTCTTGTAGGGCTCGATGGCCTTCATGTCCACGCGGTGTGGTGTGTGGCATGGCGTGTGTGTGGCATGGTGTGTGTGGTGGCGTGCCGTGTGCCGTGGTGTGGCGTACCCCCGTGACTGATGACCCTCTTGTAGGGCTCGATGGCGTGGCGTGGTGTGTGTGTGTGTGTGTGTGTGTGTGTGGCGTACCCCCGTGGCTGATGACCCTCTTGTAGGGCTCGATGGCCTTCATGTCCACACGGTGCTCCTGCTCCCCGATGCGGAACACCCTCCAGCGACGGCCCTCCTCCCGCTCCTCCGCCGCAGAGTACTCTTGCACACACTCCACACCCTTACGCAGCAGATCACTGCTCTTCGGCTTAGGGAGGTCATCTGACGGGGGGGAGAGGAGAGGGAGAGATGTGGGGAGAGAGAAGAGAGGGAGAGGGAGGAGAGAGAGAGAGAGAGACAGACAGAGAGAGAGATAGAGAGACAGAGACAACAGAGCAAGCATGCGAGAGGGAGAGAGAGACAGAGCCAGAGAGAGATAGAAAGAGCAAGAGAGGAAGTAAAAGAAAAAGCAAAAGACACAAAACGGCAGAAGAAGAAAGCAAGACAGAGGGAAAAGAACATAAAGAGAGACATAAAACATTTGCATGAGTTTTCGTTTCACAGCAAGTGCTTTGTTCAACCAGCTATGCAAACTACACCTCTCACATGTTCAAATGCCCCAGTCCTCACAAACCTAGTGTAGCTACTGTACCCTGCTACTGAGCCATGGCCTGGAGAAACCATTAGTGAACCATGACATCTTTATTAGTCATCAATAATCACTAACAATCATAACAACTGTTGCAGTAATCTTCATAATTACTCAACAGTGTCAATGTTAATCTTGTATATCTATATTTTACAAGCCTAATGTTATTCACGTTATTACTTTGGCTAAATGCAGAGAGCATGACTGCTGACTGCTATAACAGAGTCCTTTAATGTCACTTTACAAACACTTCACATGTTACAACAGTATGCATATTCCACTAGCAAAAAGAAAAGTGATTGGACCCCAGCTGCCCTTCTGATCACCTCTCCCACTGAAAGAGCTGCCGATGTGATCACTACAGCAGAGCGCCTTTGGGCATGCTGTGCGCACACACACACACACACACACACACACACACACACACACACACACACACACACACACACACACACACACACACACACACACATTTCCCCAGCACAAGTGCACCACACAAGTCCGATTCAAAATGAGGAAGCGAAAGTGTCTCATCTGATTTCACAGGCTGATTATCCAGAAAGTCGCAAACTGAAAACTGTTTGTAGATGGTCAACATGTGGGGCAAGAAACAGTTCTGTACTACCATGTGGAAGACTGTTCTGGAGCTGCAGAAAAAAACATA
The DNA here is from genome assembly GCA_030347295.1 of Setipinna tenuifilis. Classification (NCBI taxonomy): domain Eukaryota; kingdom Metazoa; phylum Chordata; class Actinopteri; order Clupeiformes; family Engraulidae; genus Setipinna; species Setipinna tenuifilis. The sequence goes on along the minus strand of CM059268.1, from coordinate 2,173,254 downwards.
TGCTGCATAGCAAAACCTATTTTAACGTGCATACCGGTACATATGTGATGTAGAAATCAATGCATCAATGCTGAACAAAATAATAAATAAAAAAGGCGACATGTTGATATTTCATTTGGAACTTTACACACAAACATTCTGGAACGATGGTACGATGATTGGAAGAGAGGATGTGTGAAGACATGCAAAGCAATCCATGTCCCAAATGTACGTGAAAGAAAAAATAACAGAAGTAGCTCAGCATCACCAAAATTTAAAACCATACAAAAAACACAGGAGTTGATTTGTTTTGGCCACAGCCGAACCATACACTGAAAAAAAAATGAAATTAAATCAACGAATGAATCTGAAAGAAAAAAGGGTGGTGGGATTTGGTAGGCCCTGCTGACGGATGCAGGCACGGAGAGGAGGGAGAGGAGGGGAGATGGCAAGGAGTGATGGAGTAGTTGTCAGACCTTACCACGCCACGGTGAAGACACAGCACCTGTTCCCAGGTACTGACTAGAAACAACCCTTCTAGGCCAGAGAGAGGAAGCAGTGGAGGAGGAGAAGAAGCAACACACACATACATGTCCATGAAAAGACACATACACACACACGTCTACATACATAGTCAATACACACACACACATATATATATACATGTCTATACACACACACACACACGCACGCACGCACGTACGCACGTACGCACGCACACAAACATAGAACTGTTTAGCTCAGCCGCAACCTGGTGTTCGGTGAAAGGAAACATAATCCGAAGGTCAGAGAACTAAAAGGCACCGCAGCTAAAACTCGGATTAAATGACCTAAGAAAAAAAAGAACGAAAAAGAAAAGAAAGAAAAAAATGCCTGGCAAAATACATAGGCACCCTTTCATTGATTTGACCTGGGTACTAAGAACAACAATGGCTTTGCCCTCACTGAATATTTTATACTCTTTTTGTTTTAAGCTTTAATCTGGGGATGCTCCGATCGACCAGTGGCTGATAACTATCTGCCGTTATACGTTAAAAATATTCTAATTTGCTGCTCTTTCTGAAGGTCAATTGGTGGAGTCTGTTAGATGACAAAACGTGAAACTTGTTTTCAGCATGACCAAAAGCAGAGCCCATTTTATTTCTTAGACTTGTATAATGTATATAATATAATGTAATATAACTTTACATAAAATGGAAATTCGTCTTTGACAGCGGCATAAAAAACTACCGGTACACACAACACGGGACACATAAAACCTACTGACCGCACTGCCCAGAGCATCTCTACTTTAATACAGGCCTCGGTGGTGGCTAGCTTTGCTATAAATGTTTATATTGCATATATTGCTGACTGACTAGCACTAACGCCAACGCCACGGTCATAATATCAGACAAAAGGCTTCTTTTCTATAGCTGGTACCCTTAGCTGGTAGCTGATGACATTCATTCACTGAAAAACATAAACTAGTGCAGGATTCAAATTCTTCATCAGTTTGTATCTGTGAGCTGGCTACAGATTACCAAAAATGTATTGTTGTTTTTTATAGTTGTTGTCTGGGCATACAGGAACACACACAAACAAAATCTAAATTACAATAAATGCATACAAATCAATGAAAACAACAATAACACAGGGCTGTACTTGTAAGGATCTCCACAGTGAGGAAGACTACGGTTGGATTGCTGAAAACCATCTTAAGACCTGCAAAAAGAGATGGCACCAGACTACCACATAGAAAGTGCATTCTCCTGAATTTCAAAAACTAGAAGCTGTGCAATGCTCTGCAAACATTTCCATAGTTTTATACATCTGCTTAGCAAAGCATAATAATAATAAGACAAAATGTCAGAGCTGCATAAATGCATGACAATGACCCAATAACACAGACGTTATGTTAGGTCCACCATAAGCAGTTTGCTGGCAGAGTGTGTTATTATTCCCTTTACACCTCTGTTTGCTTATGTCCTCCTTTTTTGTAAGTCGCTTTGGATAAAAGCATCTGCCAAATGCAATGCAATGTAATGTAATGTAATGTAGTGTAATGTAGTGTAGTATAGTATAGTATAGTATAGTATAGTATGGTATAGTATAGTATAGTATCCTCCTTTTTGTAAGTCGCTTTGGATAAAAGCGTCTGCCAAATGTAATATAGTATAGTATAGTATAGTATAGTATAGTATAGTATAGTATATCCTTTTTGTAAGTCACTTTGGATAATGTAATGTAATGTTATTATTATTACACAGCACACAGACCCAGTAAAGTCTTACCTTCCCACTCAATGCATGACAATGACATAAATAACACAGAGGTTATGTTTGGTCCACCATAAGCAGTTTGCTGGCATAGTGTATTATTATTATTATTATTACATGATGGCACACAGACCCAGTATAGTCTTACCTTCCCACTCAAACTCGTTGCTGTTGTCGGAGGGTGTGTCCAAGTCGTCCAGGTCCAGTTCAGTGCTGTCGTCCAGCTCGTCGGACAGCACCGAGCCCTCGCTGCGGTCCAGGGTGAGGCTGATGTCTGGGGCCAGCAGCTTCTTCTTGGTCCTCTTGGTGCTGTAGGGCTGGGTCGCTAGGACCAGGGCAGAAAGCAATGGGGTTGAATACTGCTCAGTGTCTCAACATATGGTTTTTGACAATAAAGCTGCTGTAGGGCTGGCTCGCTAGGACCAGGGCAGAAAGCAAGAAATAATTCGATGCCTGAAATTGCCAAACGTTTCAAAGTTGTCATCATGACTATCTCCTAGCAAATGTTAAATGTAGTCTACTTTTCTAAGCCTGATTTCAGGCACCATGCCTGAGATCTTTCAGCCCTGCTAGGACGGCATCAAGCAATGGGGTTGAACACTGCTCACTCAGTGACTCAACATATGGTTTTTGACAATAAAGCTGACTTTTTGACTTTAAAGAGGCAAGGATTTTTTTTTGTCACCTGGATTAGTGTTTCCATGGTAGGCGGCTGACAGACGGTCAGTTCATGATGTAGCAAGTCCCTGACATTTCGGATACGACCATAACCTTTAACGCATTAATGCAGTTAATCCACATTACAGGTAGCTCTATGTTGAACATTGGTGTCAATCGTTGGTTCAGAAAGTAAAAACTCTGCCACATTTTCCTCACAGGTGACTTCACGGAGTAGCTGATATACCTGTCCTGAGTGCTCATTCTGATCAGCTGATTCAGAGCTGGTTGAATCAAATTTGTGGCAGTGTTTTTACGTTTTTTCTGAACCCGGCATTGACACCTCTGCTCAACATAGAGCTACCCTTAATGTGGATTAACTGCATTAATGCGTTAAAGGTTATGGTCGGTGGGATGTGGCAGATGCTTTTTATCTGAAATGTGAACTGACTGTCTGTCGACCATCTACCATATCTTTCTTTCTTTCCCTCTCCCTCTCTCTGCTCTCTGTGGTCTCTCTCTCTCTCTTTCTTCTCATTACCCCACCCTTTCTCTATCTCTCCTTTCCTCCTTTTTTATCTGAAATGTCAGGGATCTGCAACATAGTGAGCTGACCATCTGTCCACCGTCTACCATGGAAACACTAATCCAGGTGACGAAAACCATGCCTCTCGTCACTGGCTGGAGGTTTCAAAAGAAGTTGGTCTGAATGTCCCTATGTGGGGAGTATGTGTCTGTAGTGCCCCTGCTCTGGGAAACTTACTCAGGCACATGCATCTTGCGATATGTATATAGGTAGTCTGCTTACTCTGTGTTCCTCTACACCTCTGTCAGCTTATGTCCTCCTTTTTATAAGTCGCTTTGGATAAAAGCGTCTGCTAAATGTAATGTAATGTAATGAATGCCGATGCTGCTTTCATGCTCATCAGTTATTTTGGGTGGTTTTAAATCAAATCACCTCACTGCTATTAACTCTGTTATATTCAGTGTGAAGTACATTCAAGTATTGGGCCAAATCTTACCAGGTTCTCCCTCTCCTGATGTGCCGGTAAAGAGCTCATCGTTGAGTTCAATGTCTTCCTCCTCTTCCTCAGGAAGAGGTCTGCGAACACACAGACATTCATCTCAAACCCAGAATGTATGCATGGACAACAAAGAGTGTTTGTCTGGACCTAGGCCTATGCTTTATTTTATTTTTTTAATACTAAACAAAGACTGTTCTTCATATCCCTTATTGTAAAGATAGCCTAAGAGTTTAAATTGAATTTACAAACATTGACAAAGGTTGATGAACCCCAGCCTACACAGACAACTGAACTGACCTGACCTATAGAGTTGTTTATTTGAGAGCAGAGGTCAATTTCTCTTCCAGAGGTATTAAAGGTTCACCATACATTCACTAGACTACCTGAACTGCATTCACATCACCTTACAGCTGGGTAGATGAGCAAATTAGAGAATTCACCAGTTTTAAATGCACGTGTAGAAGCAACAGATAGTTTTTAGGCTGTTTTGTAAGGCTGAGGTATTTACCCTCTGTTTACATCCGGGTTCGCATATGATTTTTGTGCATTCTGAGCGAGTAGGTGTGGCTTATTACCTGGGAAAGTCTTCGTCCTGCCACTCTTCCTTAAGCTCCACCCCCTCCATCCTCAGACGGGCCTCTGTGGTGGCGACGGACTCCTGGCGCTCCAGACTGCCACACAGGAGAGAACAGACCAATCAGCTCGCCACACAGGAGAGAGCAGACCAATCAGCTCACCACACAACAGAGAGCAGACCAATCAGCTCGCCACACAGGAGAGAGCAGACCAATCAGCTCGCCACACAGGAGAGAGCAGACCAATCAGCTAACCTCGCCACACAACAGAGAGCAGACCAATCAGCTCGCCACACAGGAGAGAACAGACCAATCAGCTTGGCCTTCATCGCCAAGGCCTGCCCACATCAAGAACTAGCCTGTTAACTATCGGCCGTTGTTCATTCAAATAGTTTGATTGCCGTTCTTTATGAAGGTCAATCCATGGAGCCAATCAGATGACAAAATAACAAACTTGTTTTCAGCGTGACCAAAAGCAGAGCCCATTTTATTTTTTGGACTTGCATAATGTATATAATATAATGAAATATAACTTCACATAAAATGGAAATTTGTCTTTGACAGCGGCATAAAAAACTACACACAACACGGGACACATAAAACCTACTGACCGCAACGCTAGGAGCATCCCTACTTTAATACTAGCCTCGGTAGTGGAACTAGCCTATCACAATACATTTTTATTAAACACAGGATACTTGTGCACCCTAGGGAGAGTACCTTTGGGGGAAGAGATTTAAGCCTTCCTGACTACAAACCTTATTCTAACATAGTATTATTTGGGAGAACACTTAACACTTTAGCACATAATGATGACTTTCAGGATATCAGCATCCACACCCACGCATGAAATTTGAATGCCAAGATTCTCTGTGTGAGTGTAAAAAAAACTGACAGAACTTGAAGGCCCTGAGACAGTATTCTAACATACTATTGTTTGGGAGAGATCACTTTGGGGAGCACTTTAGGTTTATTATTATTCTATTATAAAACACATCCCTCTAGCTATTGTTTCTGGTGTGGGCTGAATAAACCCTCTCGGGGGTCAACCATGCAGAGGTGAACATCATGACCATGGTGTGGCCGCTTTCAGGGTCACATGTTAAGTAAACTATGCAATACCCCCAGATTATCTAGGCCTCCTAGACAGCAACACCCTTAGGTCAGACACCGTTAGACCCTATAGCCCTAGTGATACTTATAGGCAATAGGTGCTCTAATGGCAATATTGTCCAAAGAGAAACTAGGAATAATCACTAGCTAAACATGTGTAGAAAAAGAAGGGTTGTGCGGTCATCTTTAGGGGGCAGCTGTGGCCTAATGTTGGTTGTGGTGACCAAAGGGTTGTAAGTTCGATTCCCGTACCAGTAGGGAAAAATGTGGGTAGGGGAGTGAATAACCAGTGCTCTCGTGCACTCACATCCATGGCTGAAGTGGCCTTGAGCGAGGTGTCTAACCCCACATAGCTCCAGGGGGACCTGTCCCTGTACCTAGTTCACTGTAAGTCACTCTGGACTCTGGATTAGGGTGTCAGCATGAAATGTAATGTAATGTAATTTGCAGAAACTTTATTAGTTGTAAACGCTGTGTAGCCCATCTGATGGGCAGTGTGGTGAGGGAGTGGCAGAGGCCGATCTCACACTCGGTCAAATAAGCTAAACTATACTGGTGACTTTAAGCACCTCAGATGCTAAGATCGGCCACACTGGGACTTAGGCTAGTTAGTAAATCACAACTCAGCTGGGAGCTGAAACCTTACTGGGCTGTACTTAGTATGTGTCTGGATTCTTTTACGGCATACTGGGCCTCTTTGATGCGGTAATCTCCGCTGCTAAATCACCACAAAATGCACCACATTCCTTTCATGAGCAAATGCCACTATAGCGGCCTACACATCAGCTGAGCAGAAGTGGTCTTTCAAGCAGAAACAATACATGAACATGAATACACACACACACACACACACACACACACACTACAGTATGTGCAATGGATTGACCTGTTCTGGCGCAAGTTCAATGCACATCAATACAATGTGCACTTTTTCCCCAACTAAATTGGGAGAAAAGAAAAACAGAACTAGAGGAATCCAGGAATATAGAAGACAAAGACACACAGCAAGCGAAGACAGAAGGAAGACAGAGAGAGGAGCCTCTACATTAGGCCTGTCTGGGCATGAAAGAGGCGAGTCTTCCAAAATTAATCCCCCCAACACACTGAGTTTGGGCACTGTTTCATTGTCTTGGCGTGAACTTTGAAGATACATTACCAAACTGAACAGTATCCGGGGGGTGTGTAATCTTTAAATCACGTTAATTACAATATTTGGGAAAACCTGAAAATCATCCCTTGGGCTAACGCAGTGTACTTGCTATCCCATTACTGTCTTTAGTTCTACATCCCCTGGGCTACGCGTGAAAGCACAGAAAAATGTACACCTGGCATGCGGTTGGGGGAAGGCCCTTCTTTCATAACAAAAATAAACCACCCAAAGGAGGCTTTTCTTCTACGCAGGCAGCTGTCTGGTCATTTCAAAGGACCGAGTGACAACCTAGCCTAGCCCACGCAAGAGGAGACAGACCCGGACATAGATAGATAGAGGAGCAGCGGGACAGTAGGTCACTGAACATCGGGGCCACCACAGCTCATTTTCATGCTAGTCAGGGCATGTTGAACACACCACTTTGGATGTGTCAGAGAGAGACATGGGCACTGGCCTCTGACGTTAGCACAACTGCCCCAGGGCACAGAGATAGCTACAACTCACCGATACAGGCTGCAAAAAAGCACAGCCAACAGGTTCATTAGTAACCTGGAGGGATGGCTTGACACACAGCCAGGCCAGTGTCTGTTTCACCGCGGCCTGTTTTTATTCAGGGGGGTTTCTGAAAGTGCCATGCTTACAGCTGCACTACTTTTTCTGCAGAGAAGAGGAAGTTTGTCAGCTCGACTTGACCGATAATAACGCCTTTCGCCCAAATACACAACCAAGTCTCATGCACCAGAGTCCGTCTGACTTGGAAGATAGCTGTCACTTCAGCAGGCAGGGGACGCCTGACACAGCACTGCTGCCGTTGAAGCCCGTGAATATTACCTCAGCGTGTGTAACAGGACCTGTTACGTTAAAAGTAAAAAATAAACCCCTTGACTCCAAGACTCCTCCCTAGTGAATCAAGCAAATATAGCTGATTTCATGGCAAATAGTCAAGTGCAACACTTTTCAAGGGGTATAAGAGAACATGTGTTCAGTATACCACGTTATTGCTTGCCTAAATGTTAGATATGTGGATGCAGTGTAATCTGTCACTTAAAAATTAGATCATCATGGGCAACTTGTTTATATTTTCAGATCATGGTGGAACAACGCGCAAACAAACTTTGGCCATCTGGGCAACCGTTCTTGTTTCACACTTTTCAAGGAAGCAACGAGAACTCTGCAATCACAAGTAATCCTAGTTACCTTCCGTTTAAATCAGGCGAGGAGTGTGGCTCGGGCAAACGAACCGGAGTTGAAGTTCGCACTCCAGTCAATTCCTCCTGTTTTTGTCCATTGTCTGGAGTCGCCGTTTCCTGTGGCGGAGCTGCTGGTGGGGTCGGACTATGTGGCGCAGCACAACCCCCGTTCTCCAACAAAATCGCCTCTTCTGAATACGAGTTTTCGAGTTTTTCCCCTTCTTGTACCTCCCCTTCACATTCTGATGAATACGATGGATTTGTCGTAGCATTGTTTTCCAGCACCTCAAGTGTCCTGGGTGTGTCTGGGTCTGGACTGCTTTTGTTCAGACCCATATCTCCAGCTGTGTTCTGCCGCAACTCCACTTCACTTTGTATCACGTCTGAGGCCATGGGGGCTTATATTAGTCACGGCCTCTTTTACTTCCAGCTAAGTTGTGTGGCTATAGCGTAAGTCAATCACCACAAACTCCCCTAATCTGGGTTCTTTACTTTCGCTGCCCACCCAACACCACCAGGCTAACCTATCGATGTCGGGCTACAGTTAGGTAACGTTTGGTTTACCGCACAGAGCTGCCAAGCAACAAAGTTTACTTTACTGCAAGTAACTTTCCTTCAGTAACATAGTTCAGCTGACACATTCGTGAACTGTAAAAAGGTCTTGATAACGGTATTATTTCCCGACAATTTCTTGTAAACTTCCCTGGTAGTGATCTGCTTTTTGGTCATAGAGTGCGCAGTCCTTATTTCCCTTTCCTTCCTTTCCACGGCTTGGTTGCTTCAGCTCCGCTAGCTTGCTAATGCAGTTAGCTTCCTAGCAAGCTACAGTTGACAAGGGAAACTTAGTCAATCTGGTGGCTAACAAGTCAAGATCCATGGATTTCGACTATCCGCTGGATCAAGTATTTATCCCACCATCTAATATACGAGACTATTTATTAACTTTTATCGTCTTGTACTCCATTGTAGTTTTTTAACTCGAAGTACGGGCCGGGTAAATCCCAGTCCCCTCCTCCAGACGGGGCTTCCAAAACTGTCAGTGAGCTCTTCCCTTCCCTGTTATTCGGATAACACGTCGTCATCTCCTCTTTCACATTGTGTGCCAATACGAATTTTTAGTATTGCCCTCTGTCGGCGTGGAAATAGTTGAGGTAAGGGGATGGGGGTACCCATTTTTTCATAAAAATGGTAAAGGATGAGGCTATGCAAGAATAATGAGGCTATTACACAGAATTTTAATCATAGTCGTTACTTTGAAACCACAATCTGTGTAGCACTAAATGTTCCTTATGTGATATGTATAGCCTACTTTTGACTTTTAGGCCTTCCTCAAGTTTTATCAGAATAGGCTCAGTGCACTCTGACATCTCAGCTAGTGACCACCAAATCGGATACATATCCACAGAAAAATATAAAAGCCGAGTTGCAGTCATGTATTGCAGTAGGCCTAAAGAAATTGTCTTCAGTTGACCTTTTCCTTGAGCCATAGCACCCTGAAACCAGTCAACAGACTAAGGGGTCCAGGAACCTGACTTAACACTGTCCAAAGACACTTACAACCTTGAGGCAGGTGGCATAATTGGTCACAAGCACTATCTAACATTCTGCAGAGCTGGCCATAGGCAACATTTTCCAGACTATTACGCTGGCAATTATATACGGAGCCAAGCAAAGGTTCTGCTTTAATGGCTCGGGCCCAGAGGACACTAAAAAGGGCTGCCATCTTCCACAGACTTTTGGGGACCTACAGAACCATACCAGTACTCCCGTCCGGTGCTCCATTTCTCCCTATACTAATTTATACAGTTGCACTGACACTTTATGCATTGCAGCTACACCCAAGAAGCCTTCAGCAAGCACCCAAGAGTAAAGACCTGCTTATCAGAGACATAGCCGAATGCGGTACTCACTGGCTCCGAGTGTGTGTCAGATTTTAAGGTGTTATTGATTACTATTAAGGTTGTTCGTCATGACCCCCTTCTCCCTCCTCAGTGTGTGTGTTTATGCACCAGTGTGCTTTCAGTCCCCTGAGCAGAGATCTTCTGTCTGTTCCAGAAGCAAAGCTAGAAAACTGAAGGGAACAGAGAGGCCCACTACTGTGGAACAGTCTGCCAGGTATCAGGTTGCCTGAGTCCATGACCTCCTTTTGGTCCTTTCTTGAGACACTTTTATCAGATATTCTTTTCTTTTTGCTTTGAACTTTTACTTTCATTTTTTCTTTATTATTATGATGATTTGGGCCATGTATTACAAAGATTTTCGTTTCTATAAGTTGTCGCTCAGTCTCACTCTTAATGTTATTCTATATGTACAGTATATGTTTAACAAATGTGCTTGGACTTGCAAAGCAAACCTGTAACATGCCCATTATTAGCATTATTAGTGATTTATTGATAATGAAATATTTAATCTATATTTTCACTAAATCTGGCCCATTGGATACAGTAAATGCCAGTAGTGTAGGTTTAGCCACAGTAACTTGGTTGAGACTCCTTCACAAAGCCAAGACTCCTCATCTGATTACTCCGATGAACTCAGTTGTAAGACACATTCACACTGTCTGTGTGTGACTCAGCAAATTGTTGATGATTACTGACTAAACCTTCACAGTCAGATTGCATGGCAAATGGAGTATAATGTATTGATCAAACATCACATCACTAAAGATGCAATGATGATCTTCACTAATGCAATCTATCTAAAAGTGGGAACTTGTTTTTTATTAAGAAGATCTAATGTGATTTAGGTGAGTGAATTGCCTTTGCATACAGTCAGTTTAGCACTGTGAGCTAAGACACCAGTTAAATGTGTGATGATGAAAGCACAGAAGGGAGATAGAGCGGGTTGTTCTTAGAAAGCTCTTATGTCAACAAAATAGAGCATCACATAGTGTTGACTGTGTCATCTGCCTTGTTTCAGAAGAGTGCGTAGCACATTCCAGTTTCAGACATAGTATTGTAATTTGTTATCCTTTAAATATTTACTAAGCAATCAGTAAGTATAAATGTATAATGAAGCACAATGAGTAAGTAATCTGTATATGTGTAATAAGTGAGCAATAAGTATTAATGGGAAACAGGAACATGTCTTGGCCTCGGTGTAAAGCATGGCTGAGAACAAGCTTAAAATGAATGAATGTTCCTCACTAAATAGCTTGCTGCTTGCCAGTGTCATTTCCTTCTTGTATTTCAGTAAAATTAATCATAATGACCCTAGAAATGTTTTGGTCGAACCACAGAGTCTGCCTTCTGCTTAAAAAAAACACAGCAAGAGGCACGATTCTTCATAATTTTAAGAACGGGGCCAACAGTGATGTTAGTGAAAAATAGGCAGTTCATATGGTATTCATAGCACTTTTCCCGAGGACACAATTTCTGATGAAATGCATGCCTATCAGCATTATGATAGCTGGGCTGCATGAGAGAAGACTGTTTAAAACTCAGCCCCATTCTTAGCTATCCCTACCGCCACTGTTGTGGACTCACTGTAGGACATGGCTCTTGCGTCGTCATTGTTTACCATGTCTCTGGGCACTTATGACCATTTTATAATAGATTTATGTGTAATCAAATCATTGTAGTGCTGTGTTTGTCTTTTTTCTCCTGATTGAATTTTGTACAGAGGAGTAAACAACTAAAGCAGAAGGCTATCCTACTTCTGTAGTGTGAAACTTTGATTAAGCGAGCCTGTGAGTTTTTTTTTCTTTTTAATTGAATTTAGAATGAATTTTGCTGCAGTTCACAGGAGACCTGACCTGTGCTAAATTATATGTTTATCAATTCTGGTATATGGGAACCTGGTGTTATTCCCTATCTCACCACTTGGTGGCAGCCTACACACAGCAAAAAAAAAAAAACTCGGGCACAATTTGATTGGGGACGAGGGGATTCGCTGATCTCCTGCCATTGGAAAAATTATATGTTTGTGATGTGTACGTTATCCATATTCATTATGTGCAACTATAACAACCTCGTCTCTGGGGGAAGCAGTATAATGAGCACACAACAGCAGGATTTAAATTAGAAAAAGGCTTAAGAACGTACATAAGGATTAGACCACAGGAGTGGTGTAGGAGCCAGTTCCCTCTGTAGAGGAAAGTGTACCAAATTTGTGAGAGGGTGAAGAGAGCGATTGGGTAGCAAGACCTTGACCAGACACCAATTACTTGCTGATGATCACTTGGGTGCAGAAAAAAACACCCCTGGTTTAGGTCCTCCACCTGCAAAAGTATCTGAAATGGAGGCACGCACAAAGCAAGCAAGGGATTTCAGAACCACATTAGTTATTCCTGCAGCTACTTTCACCAGCCAGACCCCAGTGCCTCTGGAGCGGGGCCAGCCCTTATGCGTACCGGCCCAGTCGACACCGACACCGGATCGGCACCGCAGGCTCCAGGGCGGTGTTTGAATCAGCAGCCGGGTTTGGGGAGTACTTCTAATCTCTGGTGCCTCCCACAGGGGTCAGACATAAAAATTTAATGAAAGAGCCGGCCAGCCAGACACCCTGCACCCCCTCTCTGGCCTGCCTGACACCCCCAATCGCTCAGCCCAGCCCAGCCCAGCCCAGCGCAGTGGTAGTGGTAGTGCTACACGATCCCCTGGATGAGCACCAGGAGGCTGCTCCCTGCACCCCTGACCCGTTTCCTGTGCTCTTCAATCAGCCGCAGACCCCCAGAGGCCCATGGAGCAGGGGTCCAGCGGGGGCTCTTCTGGCCCTCTCCTCTCCTCTGACAGGCAACTCCATCACAGCCAAGCCGCCCATTACTCCACTATATGCATAACACATATCACGATCACGCCGCAGTTCATTAGCTATGGAGGTCCTCTCCTCTCTCCCTCTGCTCCACAGAGTTGCCTTGCTTCTCACAACTTGTTTTGGTTTCCTGGTAGACTTACCAACCTCCCAAACACACACACACACACACACACACCCCGCTCACCCCCCGCTACCCTCCCACCCACCTCCTCCTCCTCTCCTCCTCCCCTCCTCCCCTTCTCCTCTCCTCTCCTCCCCTCCTCCTATCCTCTCCTCCTCTCTTCCTCTCCTCTCCTCCCCTCCTCCTCTCCTCTCTTGCCCTCTTCCTGTCCTCCTCTCCTTCTCCTCTCTTTCACCCTCTCTCCTCCTCCCCTCCTCCTCCCCATCTCTCCTCCCCTCCTCCTCTCCTCTCTTGCCCTCCTCCTCTCCTTCTTCTCTCCTCCTCCTCTCCTCCTCCCCTCCTCCTCCCCTCCTCCTCTCCTCTATTCTCCTCAGGCCGCTGCTCCTCGTCTGTTGTAAACAATCTGCTGTTCCACTCTGCAACCTTGTGGCTCCGTGGCGTCTGTGCTGCGGGCTGCTGGGGCTCCAGTCCACTGCCTGTGGGGCGTGTGCTTCTCCTCTCCTCTCCGCCATCCTCTCCTCTCCTCCTCTCCTCCATCCTCTCCTGGGGCTCCAGTCCACTGCCTGTGTCCACTGCCCCCCCCCCCACACACACACACACACACACACTGCCACCCGCCACTCCAGACCGGCCCAGGTACTCCTGCTGGCCCGCCGCTACTCCTGGGGGGCCCTGTGCTTGTTTGGGCAGAACAGAACAGCATCTCCAGCCCCTTCACTCGAGGAGGACAAGCCTCCAGCCCCTTCACTCGGGGAGGACAAGCCTGGAAAAGTGTTCACCTTAATTGAGCTCTGTATCCTCTTGGGCAGTTTCACCTGCATTAGGATATTTGTGTGCTTTTTCTTTTTTTGCAGTGTGTGTGTGTGTGTGTGTGTGTGTGTGTGTGTGTGTGTGTGTGTGCGTGTGTGTGTGCATGGTGCGTGTGTGTGTGTGTGTGTGTGTGTATGTGTGTGTGTGTGTGTGTGTGTGTGTGTGTATGTATGTGTGTGTGTGTGTGTGTGTGTGTGTGTGTGTGTGTATGTGTGCGTGCATGTGTGTTTTAGAGAGAGAGAGACAGGGAAAATATGTTCGTGTACGCACGTTTGTGTGTGTGTGCAGTGCACACGTGTGTGTGAGCTTGTGTGTGCACATGTTTGAGCTTGTGTGAGCTTGTGTGTGTGTTGTATGTGCATCACTCTATGAGTCTGCCTGTAGGCCTCACAGTTGCCCTGCACTGCACAGTCTGCATTAGTTGGCAGAGAAATTCAGTTGGAGATGTGGACTTCTGGGGGAAAAAGAAATGGAGCACCCTAATTTAGGCCTGTCATCCACTCCCAAATCCAAATCCTGCAGGAGCGCGGCAGTGATGTTGACGGTCTGCACCCAACATCTGTCTGGCCGACACGGATGCCCCCTCCCAATGCCCTTTCTGGGCAGAAGAACAAGCTGAGCACAAGGCAGACGAAAATGGCAGAGATGAGACAGACACACACACACACACACAAAATCCTACATGAATCACCATCCCACACTTGCGTGCGCGCACACACACACACATACACTTACACTCACACTCACACACTCTCTCTCTCTTACACACACACACACACACACACACACAGACTCACACACACACACACACACACACACACACACACACAT
>CM059268.1:2153790-2156290 GCA_030347295.1 Setipinna tenuifilis | reverse complement strand
CAGTCTGTTTTTCTCTCTGTTTCTCTGTCTCTCTCTTTCCCTTTCTGTCTCTCTCTCTCTCTTTCTCTCTCTCTCTATCTCTCTCAGTTCAGTTCAGTTCAGTTCAGTTCAATAGCTTTATTGGCATGAATGTGAATACAGTATTGCCAAAGCAGTTATCAACCACTGTGATAATAATAGTAATAGTAATAGTAATAGTCTCTCTCCCTCTCTCTCTCTCTCTCCCTCTCTCTCTCTCTCTCTCTCCCTCTCCCCCTCTCTTGCTCTCTCTCTCTTTCCCTCTTTCTCTCAGTCTCTCTGCCCCATGTCGTGTGTATCTGTGGGGGTGTGTTCTGGTGCTCTGATAGCCTTTTGCCCTCCCTGAGCTTCATGCCTTTATTCTGCCCCTCTTGGCACACTCACAGACCCATCTCTCTCTCTCACACACACACACACACACACACACACACATACACACAAGTGACATACACACACACACATGCACACTCATACACACACATACACACACATACACACATGTGCATACACACACACATGCCTTTTTCTGCCCCTCTTGGCACACTCACAGACCCATCTACTGCTGCTGCGTCCCTTTCACTCTCTCTCTCTCTCACACACACACACACACACACACACACACACACACACACACACACATGCACACTCATACACACACATACACACACAAACATGTGCACACATACACACACACATACACGCACATGCACACACGAACACAACTGACATACACACACACATTCACAGTCATACACGCACACACAGCACACACACACACACAAAAACACACACACATGCACACAACTGACATACAACAGACACACACACACACACACACACACACACACACACACACACACACACACACACACACACAAAGACACACACACACACACACACAAGCTCTTGTCCCTTTGGCCTGGCTGACAACCCTGGCCTTGCCCTTCCTTTCTCTTTTGTCCTCTTCATTTCACTCCTCTTACCTCCTTTTGTCCTCTGCCCACTCCTCCCCTCCCCTCCCCTCCTTCCCTTTTTCTCTTTTCCTTTCCTCCTGCGCTCTCTCTCTCCCTCCTGTCCTCCTCTTGTGTCCAGCCCTCTCTCTCTCTCAGCGCTCTCTGCAGCCATAAAAGAGCTCCTTCAGTGCCAGGAGGCTCCAGTGTCAGGGGACAAGCAGATGTTTCTGATTGACTTTCAGGAACTGTAAAACACTTTCACATTAACTTTAACTTTGCCTTTAACTTGAGAAATTCACTGCGAACTTTGTTGCGAACGATGAATCTAATTTTCTCTGCATAACGTCAACCTCATTGCTCTCTCTGTGCCTCAGAAATGAGGTTGGGTCCCACAGCCCTGCACACCACAGGAAGGTTAACTCAGACATTCAGATTCTCCAGCTGTCCATGTTACATATGCATGTGTGTGTGTGTGTGTGTGTGTGTGTGTGTGTGTGTGTGGTTGTGTGTGTGTGTGTGTGTGTATGTGCATTTGATATATGAATGTGATCCCATTGTTCTTGAATGTGCATTCACACATACCTGCACATGCATGTTCAAACACAGGATTGTGTGTCTGTGTGTGCACGTGTGTGTGTGTTTGTGTGTGATCATGCATGTGCAGGTATGTGGTAATGCACATTCAGGAACAAAAAGATTACATCCACATACCGAACACACCACACACACACACACACACACACACACACACACACACACACACACACACACACACACACAGATGCGAGAAGAGTGGAAAGGAGGAGAGGGCAAAGGAGAAGAGAGAGCAAGGGCAAGAGTCTTTATATTCTGCTCATGAGAATGCATGTGCAGGTGTGTGTTTGGTGTGTATTTGGTATGTGGATGTGATCTATTGCTCTTCAATGTGCATACATGCATGTTCACCCACAGAATTGTGTGCCTGTGTGTGTGTTTGTGTGTGTGGCTGTGTATGTCTGTGTGTATGTGATCTTTTCTGAAATATTAAAACATACCTGTACATGCATCCTCTGTGTGCAGCAGTGTGGTGCAGAGTGTCAGGTGTGTGTGTGTGTGTGTGTGTGTGTGTGTGTGTGTGTGTGTGCTGGTGCAGAGTGTCAGGTGTGTGTGTGTGTGTGTGTGTGTGTGTGTGTGTGTGTGTGTGCTGGTGCAGAGTGTCAGGGTGTTGTGTCATCATTCAGTGCTACTCACACCATCTCAGGTGGGGTTTCTAGGCGTGGGTGTAGGTGTGTGTGTGACAGAGAGGGAGAGAGAGAGAGAGACAGAGACAGAGACAGAAAGAGACAGAGAGAGAGACAGACAGACAGAAAGAGAGAGATAGAGAGACAGAGTAAGACAGATAGAGCGAGGGAGAGGGAGAGAGAGAGACAGAGAGGGAGAGAGAGGGGAGGGAGAGAGAGGGGGAGGGAGGTGCATGTTTGCATAATAAAGGACCATAGCTGAGGGCAGTCAGTTCATTGGAAACGTGTGCATGAAAGAGAAAGGGATAC
>CM059268.1:2138790-2141290 GCA_030347295.1 Setipinna tenuifilis | reverse complement strand
TTTGGCCCAAATGTAGAGGTATTCTGGCCAAAGCCTACTAGTATATTCTGGCCCAAATCCACATGTGTGTTTTGGTCCAAACTCAGAGCTGTTCCATCCCAAAGCTGTGAGTTCTGTGGCCAAACCCTAGTGATGTTCTAAGCCCGAATCTAGAGGTTCTGTTCTCGCACACACACCTTGTAGTAGAGTTTCAACCCATATATGGGGCTTTCCAGGACAGAATGCAGTAGTGTTCTGGCCCAGCTTTGGAGGTGTAAGGCTGCACATAATGTCCCGGAAACGCATATTGCCTCCGGCCAATCAGCAGCGGCCGCCACCTGCTTTACAGTGACTTCTCTAACTCACCTCTTCTGCTGCTTCAGGTGCTGACATTATGAAAGTCTCCTCCCCCCTCCCTCCCCACCACCGCCAGTTTGGTGCCCAGCCGCTCTGTCCAGCTGGGGGTGATCCCGGCCCCTGCTACACGGCAATGGCAGGATCTGCCGGATCTATCGATGCAAGACCTAATGACTGGGCCAACGCCAAACAATATCTATTTCCTGCTGAACCAATTGTTAAATTCTTATGTTAAATTATATTAAATCACCTAAATGGTACTCCTCTCTCTGAGTCTTTCTGGCTGAAAAGCTGTAGACCAAATGCATGGTCATGTTCAGTGCTGTACTGGATCACAGCTAGTTCTAAGCTGTTGTCACCTACATTTGCTACTATTTTGGCCCAGACCAGACCCAGTGGTTCTTGCCCAAATAGTAATTGTAGCTAGTCTGGGCCAGAACTTCAGGTGGTTGTGTTGATATTGGGTGCCTCTCTGGCCCAGTTACAGTGCAGCCGGGCTCCCAGAACCACTTTCAGAGCGTGTCCCCTTTGTCTCAATGCAGCACATTTGTGTTCCGCCCAAGTGGCATCAGGCTGTGTGTGTGAGCCAGTGTGTGTGTGTGTGAGTCAGTGTGTTTGTGTCAGTGTGTGTATGTGTTTGTGTATGAGACAGTGTGTGTGAGTCAGAGTGTGTGTGTGTGTGTGTGTGTGTGTGTGTGTGTGTGTGTGTGTGTGTGTGTGTGTGTGTGTGTGAGTCAGTGTGTGTGTGTGTGTGTGAGTGCACTCAGGTGTGCGGTGTGATATTGTGGAAGCCGTGGAGGTGGCGGGCTAAACAGGCCGGTGTTTATGAGGGAGAGCGGATGCCCGCGCAGGTATGGAGCTTATTATTGTGTTGACACATTGGGGTCAGTCTGACACCGGGGCTGACGGCGTGGCTAAGAGAGCGGAACGCTGGCGTATTATTCCGCCGTGACAGGCGGGAGAACCTCGGAGACGTCCGTCTCACACACACGCCTCTGCGGGATGCACACAACGGCTAAAATATTCATGTAATCGCACACGCCATTGAGTCCCCCACACCACACCATATACTGTACATTCCCCTGCACTTAACGTACGTCGTGTTGGGTGGTCTGTAAAATACAAACATACGGTCATACACCTTTAAAAATGAAAAGGCATATAACTTCTAAAACACACATAGCCTACATTTTTGCCTTTCTGTCCTCTCCCTCTGTCTCTCCTTTCTCTTCTACCCTCCGCTCACCTGACCCTTTTCCCTTTTCTCAAATTGTCTGAATCCCAAATAGGATTCCACCCCTCCCACCACCAGTTCCTTTCTGTGCCTTTCTCTGCCCTCCCTTTCTCTGCCCCCTCTCTCTTTCCATTTCTCGCTCTCTCTCTCTTTCCCTTTCTCGCTCTCCCTTTCTCTCTCTCTCTTTTCCTTTCTCTCTCTATATCCCTTTCTCTTTCTCTCTCTCTCTTTCTCTTTCTCTCTCTCTCTGTCTTTCTCTTTCCCTTTCTCTCTCTCTCTCCCTTTCTCTTTCTCTCTCTCTCTCTCCCTTTCTCTCTCTCCATCTTTTCTCCCGCTTTGAGGTCGTCACATTTTTGAGTCGGTTTTCTTCCCACCACGGGAGAAGCTGTTTAGCATTTCAGTCACACCTTCACATGCGACATGACAGTATCTCCTATGCATGAGAAATACCTGGAGCATGAAATCAAACAGGTAGAGTCTTAAGTATGCTAACACCACTGGTCAGGAGTGTGTATTTCAAGCCCACATGAGAGAATTACACCAGCCACTGCCCGCCAGCACTGTCCTCTGTGCTGGGCTTTGCTGGGCTGTCCTGTGCTGGGCTGTGCAGGGCTGTCCTGGGCTGTCCTCTGTGCTGATCTGTGCTGGGTTTTGCTGGGCTGTTCTGTGCTGGGCTGTCCTGAGCTGGGCTGGGCTGTGCTGTGCTGTGCTGTTCTGTGCTGTGCTGTTCTGTGCTGTGCTGTGCTGTCCTGGGGTGTCCTCTGTGCTGTGCTTGGCTGTGCTGTGCTGTCCTCTGTGCAGGGCTGTACTGGGCTGTGCTGGGGTGTGCTCTGCTCTCCTGGGCTGTCCTCTGCGCTGTGGTGTGATGGGCTTTGCTGGGCTGTACTGTTCTCTGTGCTGTGCTGTGCTCTCTCTTGGCAATAAAATAGG